>NNCF01127036.1:328267-380948 GCA_002313205.1 Laupala kohalensis
GAAATGGGAAATTAGTGTTTTCTAAATTCTTTTTCTCAATTACTTCAGTGAAGATAAGGGATTGAGGATACACACCAATTTTATCAAACAACCAACATTAATGGATAACATGCTCACTGGATATCAATGGGATTATTAGAAAAATTAAAGTCGCAGACATACTACATAATGAAGAAATATATAATATTTTGAGGGTTCGGTTCATTCATTCAATGATTATCCGATATATTCTCATCACAAAAAGCTTTCTTCATTTTTGAATGTTAATATCTGTACATTTGATGAAATAAAATAGTATACAGGAAGGCTTGTTTTTATGAAGATCAACAGCGGATCCATTGATCGGAATATTTTAGGAGCCGTAAAAAAAGACGGTATTAAGGATTCCGGAGGTACATGATTAGTGTATTTCTGGTTATGTGAAATTTTGATTTACAACTATATTCGAAAGTCAAATCCTATAATATAATTCTAAATTTACTTTCACATTTCATACGACTGAAACCATCCAACGCAGATTAGTTGTTTTCTCATAAATAGTTACTCACGAGCTTTCAAGGAAATATCACGGTAACCCCAATAAAAATATGTAACTGGGTGAAATATATCAAATGTAAGACTAGACTCACGCATCCAATTTTGAGTTGTGGGCCATTCAACGTGAAATAAACCACGATGTGGACCTTCTTGTCTCAGAGATACGTGTATTCGTAGTACTATTGGTTTAAATAATTTTTTTTTGATATTTCGGGTCATTCCACGCCAAATAAACACACCTAAACCTCACCATCTCAGATTTTGATAAAATTTTGAAGGGAGTTAACCATAATATAGATTAAGAAAAAGTATCGAGGATTATTGTAAAATTTCAACCCTTTTGGAAGTTGCAACAATGTAAAGTTCAAATAAAACGCCCCAAAACAGTTCTACACAAAACTTTTGAATTGCTCTGAAAGCTCTCCTACTTGAGATAGAGAGCTGATAGACTTGTCATTTTACAGCTTATTTAATGATTTTTACAATGATACGCTATATGACATAGGTCAAGGGAGAAAAAAATTAACATGTTCAAAACCGATCTTTTGATTTTTAATTTCTTAAAATGCACATCTTGTAAAATTTTCAAATTAATACTAGAAATAGTTAATATCCTTGTTAATCTGGGAATATGTGAACAAGGGATGAAAATGGGTTCAGTGTTAAAACAATACAATAATATAGGTTTCTTGCTGCGTACCACGGGCAGAACTAGAATTTTTCACTTAATTCTTGCTATACACTATTATGTTAAATATTGCTCCAGTATGATAATGCAATGTATATTTTGTCAGATAAGCGCATCATTTTGATATAATTATGGAAAGTTCAAAGTAATGTATTGATGTAATATTCAGACATTTGACAAAAATAATCACTACTTATAAGCAGTGAATAATGAATAATGCTCCGATTTATTCTTACAGGATTATGTGCACTAAAATGAACAGGAGGAATATTTTTTTTTAATTAGATGTATTGTACTGTTTATATTACAGTCTTCCTGTGGCAATAGAAAACTCATCTATTTTTTTAAGAGATGTGCATAACTGAACCATCTCTAGTTTTTATGATCCATTTCTATTAAAATCCATCTTATGATGAAGACGGATTTTTATCTCGGGTATGTCATAAGAATCTCGGGATTTTTAAGTTGTAAGAATCTTCACCTTTGTCATCATTTATTACCTGTGCTTAATTTTCTTACACTTATTTCTTTTCTGCACACGACACAAATATTTTAGTCTTTTGGTGTTTTGGAAAATGATTCACTTATATAGGCTCTGGCATTTGGACAACAGGTCCCTCATTGAATTTGTTACAAGTCAGACCATCTCTATTAGAAATGAATCTACTATCGATATTTGCTTTTAGGATGAATTAGTAGTAAATAATTATTTATGGAAATTATATTCTGGGATATTTACTTTTTTATTTTGATTTCCTTCCTAAATGCTACAGCTTCCTTATTAGAAACCATACATCTACGATATGTTTCAAATGCAAGTTTACCTGAGTATCTGCGCACTGCATAATATTTATTATGTACACCTACTCTACGTTCATTGTATATGCCAAATATTTCTGTTGAATATGACAATCAATAATTTTATCTTATTTTGAATATTTCCTTTCCGTAATTATATCACAATGAATTAATACATCAATAGCACTACATTACATTAAACTTGCCATAATTGTATCAAAATGAGATGCTTATCTTACAATATATACATAGCATTAACATACTGGAGAAAAATTTAACATAATAGTGTATAGCAAGAATTAAGTGAAAAATTCTAGTTCTGCATGTGGTACATGGTAAGAAACCTACATTCTTTTACTGTTTTATAACTGAACCCATTTTCATCCCACATTCATGTATTCCTGAAT
Organism: Laupala kohalensis; assembly: GCA_002313205.1. Classification (NCBI taxonomy): domain Eukaryota; kingdom Metazoa; phylum Arthropoda; class Insecta; order Orthoptera; family Trigonidiidae; genus Laupala; species Laupala kohalensis. Next base: position 330,698 of record NNCF01127036.1, read on the forward strand.
GATTAACAAGGATATAAACTATTTCAAGTATTAATTTGAAAATTTTCAAAGATGCATATTTTAAGAAATTAAAAATCAAAAGTTTGATTTTGAATATGTTAATTTTTCTCCTCCTGACCTATGTCATACAGCATATTGTATTGTTGTATTTATAAATGGGAAATTTAGCTTGCTATTGAAGCTTATCTACATGGAGCTATAGTTGCTGGGAGTTGGGTGGTAGGTCATTGTAAGTAGGTGGACCGGTTAGCTGGGTTAACCAGCAACTTGGCCCATGTGGAGGGGTTAGTAGAAGTAGTTAGTATTATTGATACTAGGAGGAGCTGGATAGACGAAGGAAAGTTTGCTTTTCAGTTATAGCTATATGAACTGGGACATTAATGTGAAAAGCTACAAATTTTCTGGCCCCATTGGGAATCGAACCCGGGATGACTTGGCAAGAAGCGACAACACTACCACCGGTGGGGTTAAGCATATCGTAAAGATCATTAAATAAGCTGTAAAATGACAACTTTATCACCTCTCTATCTCTAGTAGGAGAGCTTCCAGAGCAATTCAAAAGTTTTGTGTGGAGCCATTTTGGGGCATTTTGTTTAAACTTTACATTGTTGTAACTTCCAAACTGTTTTAAATTTTACAAAATACATGGTACTTTTCTTAATCTTTATGATGGCTACCTCCCTACAAAATTTTATCAAAATCTGAGATGGTTATTAAAAAGGCTATTAAAACTTGATTTGATGTGGAATGGCCCTTCCCTCTTTCGCTTCTGCTCCCACCCTCCGACACATGGACTGATCTAGGAGTAAAAATTTACAGAGCTATGAAAGCTGAATAGGAAAGTATAACTATATTTAAGTTGACGATATTCATGTATTTGGACTAGGTGCTTTTTATTTTACATCATAACTAAACTGTATACTATGTACAAAAAAACATTGTACCATTTAACAGTTTCCACTTGAAAATATGATTGGTGGGTAAACGTTATTCTACTCATGATAAAAAAATTATAATATGTTTATGTTCATGAAGGTAAAAATACACCTTATGCAATTTCATTTTGCACGAAGAATATATTCTCTTCCAAATATAAATAAACACGACATAACACATATTAGGCACTTATATTTATGTTTACATTCTCTGCCCAGTCTAGCCTATCTAGACTATAATGAACTACTGTATACTTGAGTAACTACATAATTCTTAGCAATTTGACTGATTTAACATCTAAAATGCTTGGATTTACTCATGCTTGGAACCACACTAGGGTGAAGACTCAAGAAGACAGCCAGGTAGAGTGAAACACACTGGTGATCTTCCATAGGAGGAATCAGAAAGGGGGGCAGGAATTTGCAGTGTGGATTATAAAATTTAAAAATAAAGTGATAATATCATCAAGAGTTAATAAAAGTTTTTATGGGCAATTGAATTTCCAATAATAAAAAATATGTTCTCTTTTTAATTTTGTTTCACTGGCTTCAATAAATTATTTTGATTTAAAAATATTCTAGATTTAAAGTAAATAAAAATATGGTACTTGATAAACAAGGACCAGAAGCAATAATTAAGGATATAAACTATTTAGCATACACATAGTACCATACAGTTAATTGTTAAGACAGTCTGAATTATACCACCATGAACACAAAAACAACATTAATTATGTCTCTTGAGCAACAATAACATTCTATAAGTGATACACAAATAATAGTCAGACCATCATCATCAGTTGAAAATTTTGTAAAATTATACATAATGATGACCTTCCAAAAATAAACCTTGTTTTTGAACAGCAATTTCGCTATGTAGAATGTTACTAACACACTTATTTGTAATCTGAAAATTTTTATCTCAAGTTTTAATATTAATATTGTAAATTTTAATCATGTAATTGTGGTGCCAATGGTTTATTCCTGGTCCTTGGTTTGGCAAAGGGCATATTAAAATACTAAACACATAAAATTTTAAAATTAATAAAGCATAAATACCCAATTCTGCAGAACCCAGCAAAATACACACATCATATAACTAAACAGATATAATCCACACAATTTTGGAATCTGGCTTAAATAGATAATTCAACTAATTTGAAACTTGAAATAGAATGCAACCACCAGATAAAACTTATTTGCTAAGAATTTCCGGTTGGCAGACGATGTACCTTTTTTTTTTTTTTTTAAAACAATGTATAAAACCTATCAATACCAAAGAATCGATCTATTAGTAACCACTCATCAAACAATGAAACCTTTCAATTTCATTGGGACGACACACACCAACAGGCGAACTTACACTTGCTTGGCGTCGAGAAAGAAACATTGAAACAGCATGGAACGGATAGCGACATGGTAAAATGTACTCGCAAAAAAATACCACGTGGAAACTACCACTGAATAAGATCAATTAGCCAAATATAAGAATATGGTCCTATAAGGGTTCGAAAAAATCATTAATGCCATATTACTACAAATATTATTGCGATTCCGAAAATATATGTTGTATTTTTCGTTCTTCATATTTACGATAATTATAAAGAAATGTTGTTCCGCACTATTTTCTTCTCTCCGCCACCGTTTATATTAGTATGTTAGGGTATGATAATTATAATATGAACAATTATAAACAATTGTTCGGTCACAGTCGGCGATGTTAGGTTTGTTAGTCTAGGCATTTCAGTTTTAAGAAAAACTGTTAAAGTGTGAAGAGGGAGGCAATGGTGGAGGTGGTAGCATTCGCGGAAGGATATACGATAAAACTGTTAGGCTGTGACCATAAAGTGGCCCGATCAATTAGAAGGTACTTAAAATACGTGTCGTTTACGAGCCGTTTCTTAACCAAAAAAATGTGCATGGTGAGATTTACCAATAGCATACGATAAACCGCGCTCGCGGCTTCTCATCCACATGTCGTCTACGTTTTCTTTTCTTTTTCTTTCTCTCTCTCCCCCTCACCACATGGGTAGCTCAGAGACCAAAATATCTGACGCTAATGAGAGATCGAGCTAAACCACCTTCAAATTGTAATATCATTGTTAAAACATCTATAAATAAAATTTAAAAATCCATTCATGTAAAAATTAACTATTGACATGATAATACGAAGGCAATTTTAATAAAAATTCAATCTACATCATTTTAATTTACTTTTTTTGTGAGGCTTTAGGGCTCATTAATGTCAAGGTCATTAGAGCCCTTAAATTTACTTTAAATAGAAAAATAAAACATTTTTTTTACATAAAACTAAGCCTGTACAAGCATAGCATAAATCATTGTCAATAAGATGAAATGGGGAGCAATATGCTTATTACAACTCCATGTGAAAGGTAATTTTTTACAGCAGAAATTAGGTTAGAAAGGTTCATTCTTTATTTTTGAATTATTGATCATATGAAGCAATGCAACTATATTATTTGTGCCATTCCAGCTATTAGACAAGACACGAATTTGTTTATTCAAAAAAACAATTTATTAAATAAAGTTTTCCTTCTCTCAGTATCATTTACTACACCAAGAATAATGACGAGACTTGTTTTCGAATAATCTTTCCCAATGTCATCCTACTCTAAACATAATATATGTTTGAACTTAATTAGTTCAAACTAAACTAGAGCTCTATTTTGGTCTTCAAGTAATACAAGTAAACTCAAAAGAAAATTAAAATAATAAAATACATTCTTCAGGTGAAATACTATCTTACCTCAAAGGGAAATAAAGCTTTCTGCTTCTCATCCTTGAAAAATTCTATGTTGACAGAGACTAACCCCGATGAAAATCCACGCACAGTTACAAGCACACCATGATCGTCACTATATAGAGAAAGAAATCCATTCTGCAACTCCATGCTGTGTTGAGGCTTCATGGATGGCAAATATTGTTCCAAAATAGACTCCATGGATCGTAGAAGAACTTTTCTTTCATCTGAAAAGAAACCAATGAAAGCTCATTTCCTTAGAGTAGAATTAAATAAGGTAAGCCAACAATTTTATCTCAGTGATACCTAAGTTAGAAATGAATGAAGAAATTATAGAAAAGTCCATTAATATTGTGTTGATAGCCATGTTTTTCTGTAAAAAGACAAACAAGTATAAGAGAACAGTAAATTCTATAAGAAACGACGCTTATTGTGACATTTGAACAATTAATGTACTCAATGCTTGCACTTTTAACACTCACTTACCTCGTAATACTCAAAGAAGCAGGGATTCGCTCGAGACACACTGTTGACATACACCATGCACTAAATCGCTTCAATGCTTCTTTCTTTTACATTCTCTTCGGACTGACACACTAGTATTGTACCAGTTGCACCAATTATATCTACGTGGCCTGGGCAGCTAGTGTCAGCGTTGGTCAGCGTACGATACCGGGTTGCAAGCTCTTCCAGTTGCGGCCACAACCAGCCGCCTCGCGCCGCTTCACGCCTGTTCAGGCTAAAGGGTTGCATGGCAGAATTCAACATCGAGAGAGCAGAAAGCTCGATAGTTCATAAATGGGCAATCCTTTTCTACATTCAAACCATGGAGGAAGAAATACCACTTACACACTGATTCGAACTCATGGTATGCCAATGTGCCTTACGCAGAAAATTCAAAGTAATGCATAAATTTACCGCTCTGCTCAGTCAGAATAACTTCAAATATTTCCCTCTCATCGCTTTTCATGACAATCGATGGTAAATAATAAACTGACGTCCGCTGAAGTCGATGCAAAGTACAGATTAATCGATAGTACGTCTCATAACGCGTTTACGATTACAGCAACCATCAACTTGTTTTTACTGGGATTTTTTATCAGTACAAAATTTCATAATTCAAGTTACTTGCCATAGTTATTAATAGGACCATTAATGGTAAATTGCTCTAAAATTGAATCATAAAAATTTCCTAAATTGTCCCAGATTGTCGATTTTGATTGTCCCAGATCCCTGGGCATTTAACCACCCCGCGAAACTAATAATAATAATCATCGTCAATCCGCCAAAATCGTCCTAACGTAATGTTGATTGACCAAATTAATAAAACCATATTCCTCATAGACATTGTCGAGCCAATTTTATACATAAAAATGTAGCCTGTATATGTTTGTGTTCGCAAAACTCGAAAAGCAGTCGGTTGATTGACTTGAAATTCTGACACAATGTTGGATTCGAATATGCGCGTGTTTTTATATAACTATTATATACCTGTGACATGTAAAAGCTTGCATTTTTTGAAAATATGTATAAGCGAAATACCATTCTCGGACTAATCACGAAATATTAGAAACTAAAAATCTTACAGACTTGAAATTTGGCAAATAGGTTCCTTTTAGGCTGTAGACATCCGCTAAGAAAGCATTTTACGAAAATTCACCCCTAACGGAGTGAAATGGAGGTTGGAAGGATTTGTTTGAATCCGCCACCATAACTCTAGAGTGCCTGGAACAATTTCTACCAAAGTTGATACACGGATGACTAACTATATGGAAACAAGCACTATGGGGGTAAGACATCCCTTGCACCCCTAGTGAGGGGGTGAGAAGGGGATGACATGTAAAAATAATGAAAAAATCCGATATAAGATCCGAAACCATACTCTTCTTGAGATGGATAAGAGCGCTTTGTAAGTTAACAATCAGTTAACATCGCAGATAATATACTCGTACATGTGTCAGGGATGGTAATGAAGGGTAAGTAAGCATAATAAAAAATATATTAGTGTTGATCAATCATTTTTGGGACCCCTGAAGTGAAGTGACACCCTCATTGTCAGATAAGTACACGATCACCCCCTAGAAGGAATAAACACCCTTTGCGTTGGAGGTCGGAAGGAGTGAAATGTAAAATAATCGAAAGTGACCGATATTAGTGTGGAGATTGTTGAGTTTTCGGGGCCGCTGAAAATAGTAGGGACATTCTCGAAGTCGTCAAAGTTCAAAATCGGCCCGTATAAACTTCAGCACCACTGGGGCAGAGGATTCCATGAAAAAAAAATGTCGAGCATGACATACTAGTGACGAGACCATAATTTCGGCGTCGCTGAGGTGATAGTAAAATCCTGATATCGTGTAAGTCTGAACTCAGCCCTCATGAAACAAACGCACCCCTGGGTTGGGGGTGGAAATGGGTATACGAATAAAAAGAATTGAAAAGTAATTTTGAAATATAAAAATATGAAAATTGCATCGTATCCATAGTATTAGGGTTGATGAGATTTTTAAACTACCAATGCCGTTAAGTTTAAGTTGAGATCACGTAGTGGCACGGTATCCTTAGAGTAGGGGTGGGAAAGCGAGATGTAAAAATAATGTAAAATGACCGACATTAGGGACGAGTACATGTTTTTTGTGTATTCTGAGCTGAATAATGGTTTTTCCAATGACATTACGTTACATTATGTTTATTATGCATGACACCTCTAAAACTACGGGTTGGGAAGAACATGACACGAAACATTATCGAAAATGTCAGGTAAGAAAGGATTTTACGAAAATTCGTCCCTAAGAAGGTGAAATGGGGAATTGGTGGATTCTAATACCTGTTTCTCAGTGACATCAGTGAAAACGAGGGATTAGTACACACCAATATTACAAAACCTCCACCATTAATGGATAACATTTTCACCGGATATCAATAAAAGTAAAAATAAAAGTTACAGACATATTACAAAATGCACGCGAGCAAAGCCACGCGTACTCAGCTAGTTACAAATAAAATACAGAAGACAATATAAATAGTTAAAAACGTACGACCTTTATTTTGGAAGAATAATATTTTTATTTTTGTTAAGAACTCACTGCGTTTCGACGTGGATTTACGCTGTCGTTAGGTGATCAAGTAATAACAAATTATAGCAATAAACATAACAGGACAAATAAACATGATATAAACAGAAATATAAACACAAAATATGTTTACAAAAAAGCAGAAACGCAAACATGTTATAATATTGTATTGTATAAACCAGATACAATAATAATAGAATATGTTAATAGTAGAAGAATTAGTACAGAAGACAATATCTGAGAAATTTTCAAAATACACCTCCCTCTAGGAAAGTACAAAGAATTTGGAAGATGAAACAAGTCCTTCAGTCCTAATATAGAAATATCCGCAATAGGGGTAATTCGAAAAAATCTGCATTCAAGCGTGAAAACCTTAATTTACCCTAGTACCATAACATACTTGTGCAGAAATCCATTATTATTGCAATCACCCTCATAATTAGGAAGTTTTTAAGTTCTTTAGAAAAATGAAAGGAAATGGCCACTTAGACATTTGTCCCATTCCATTCCATCAAGCAGCATTTTGAGAAAGTAGCAATAATAACAGAAGTAATAAGAGAAGTAGGGTTGAGAGAAGTAGCGCCTTTCACAATATGAGATTAGTTCCTATTAACATTGGTGTTCCCTCTCCGAAGAGAAAGCGAAATGTAATAATAATAATAATAATAAATTTATTGTCAAAAAACAGTACAAACTGCGTGTGACCACGTGGAGAACAAGAAACTAATTTACTCTCCGGAAGCAAGCAAGGGACCATCCCATCAATTCCGGTCAAGGGCCCTAAGGCAGAGGCGGATTCNACAGTTGCGACGCGTCAACTAGCCTTGTCAACTTGTCTAGGACCGTTCGTGCGAGGTGAATTACCACATCCTGCCTCAGGTAGCGCTGCTTTAACTCAACACGGCGGATGTAGAGCAGCGACGCTCAAAAATTATTCCCCAATCTGAAGATGAGACAACCATGTCGAGCAGATGAATGACTGAGAGCAAGAAGTCTTAAAGAGTGAACTGCTAGAAGAGGCAACACTTGCTTTCAAGTAGTCCCATTCCCTTACGAGGCTCTGCGAGAGATGATCTTAAACTCCCTTGCAACTTGAGGGGACGCGATGAGAAGATTTACTAGAAATTGACAGAACTCCCGTAATGTCTACTCAGGGGATGATCAAAGATCGAGTCAGACCGATGAGGTTAACCAGACTGAGTGAGACTACAAACACACAACTGGAAACAGTAGATTACCATCCCCAGCAGCAAGTGATTAGCAAGTATCTTTTGCTACGACGACAACGCTGACTGGAAAACCTCGACAGCGCATGAAATGGACACCTCAAATGAACAGATTCATAATACGCATATACTCCAAAAAGACGAACCTTGATGTCGACAAAATTATGTACAGGTGAAAAGAGCATTCGTACTTCATACAACATTTCCTTCCATTAATACATGTCACAGAACAGCAACCTGCTGACCAGATAAGAGCAATAATACGTAACGAACTCTTATCATATTCAAATATACATAGAATTAAGCATGAAGTAGCTCCAACGCAGGCCAATGATTCACCACTTAATCCCAATAAAGGAAATGAAGAGGCTCAGATCACACGCGAAGACTCAGAAAACACTAGTCTCAGAGACCGCGATAAAAATTGATTGCTATAGCCCCCTGTATTATAATGAAGAACCTCCAGTTGACTCATAGCTAGTATATAAATCTGTTTCCCTTGTTGACCCAACTGTCAGATTAAACATTCCAAAAATTGAATCATCCAAAAGAGCAAACCTTACAATTGCACATGTTGATAAGAAAATACTTCCAAACCAACTAATAAAGTACAAATTTTTAAAAGATCTTCATAACAGTGTATACGGTGCAATTGCATATGCCCAGATGAAAATGCTACCCACTTGAGTGCGTTTTATCAATGGTCTTCTGCGGTTTGACAGCGGAAAATCACTCCGAATATTTGAAACTACGGAACCAACAGGATAATGCGGTACGAGACAGCAGTAAAAGAGCCAAAGAAACAACTAAGGTTGACGTCTAACTTTCCAGCATCAGTGAATCACTTCCTGATAAATGCGAGATGAGACAAAGCCTACTCAGTGGTCTCAATTTGAATGCATTTAAAATTATTTCAAAATTTGTTTTTGGGCTTGTCCATTCAGTGTTTTCAAATCCAATGTAACCGGTCTTGAGATAGTCGTGTTTATATAGCTGAATAAGCATAGAAATTACTGTCACCAATAGTTAGTGAAGTTCGACGGCAGAAATTTGAGTTTTTTATTCCAGATACAAACAATTTTTTGGACTTCGGTTCTCTTGCCTATTTTTTAGAAATTCATCAAGGTTGGATTAGAGTTTGCAATCAGAAGATACATCTGAACCTAGAACTAGTTTGTAATGTAAAGAAAGGTTATTGCCAGAATATTATTCTCCCTAAATAAAATATTGTCTGCTATTTTGACGGTAAATTTATTTATGTATTGTTCGTAAGTGACATGCGCTTCTAGTGCTTTTGCGTTCTACGCAATACTACTACTCATGATAGCCTATACTTTTATTGCGCTTCGATTAAGAAGATATTATGCCATTAAACCATGTTTCAACCCAGAATTAAGTTTACAGCTCTCTATCTTATCTCGTGGATGGAGCAAGGTGTTTAAAGCAAGGTGGTGAGCTTAAATTCTAGAATTTTTGTGCAGTGTCATGATAATGTTTTCCATTCACATACAATTCAGTATATCTAGAATCAACCTGTATTTGAAGTATGGAATATACAATACGTCTATACGCCATTTGGTTATGAAAGGGCTCTTGTATCGTTTTTACTCTTACAATTAGTGCAGGCAATAGGTAGTGTAATAAATAAATATTACGCTCGATTCAATTTGAATTGCGCGCGGTGAGGTTCAGGTGTTTTAAAGGAAAGCAAGACTTTCGCGTACTTCAACCATGACGCAAAACTTTTAATCAAAGGGAAGAAACTCCTCCCTCTTCAAGGGGCAGCGCAGTACGAAGAGAAGCTCTCTCTCGCTCGCTAACGTTTCAACAAGAAGTCACCCCACCTATTAGAGTAAGTATACGCACTTTAAAGCTTACTGTTAAGGAAACTATGCGATCGCAGCACGGAGTGTAGGGCGTTTTAAGAATCCCAACATATTAAATTCGCCCACTTCCCTGCTACCACCAGGAAAGAAGAAAGAAGACGTCATTGAGGTACACGAGCTGCGTGTATGACGTTTTATCTTCGATCAAAGAGTCGAAGGGAACTTTTTGCCTGTGAGAGACGTAGTAATGTGACATGGGACTTTTGCGAACAATTGTGTTAAGCTTTTCGAGTCTTCTACACCAACGCATTGTAAATTTAATAATTTGTGGAAAGTATTTATATGTAATTCTAGATTTTAACTATTGCTCTCATGTAATTTATTTTGGGTTCTTTCACCAATCAGTCCAGTCGATTGTTTTCATTGAATAAATGCTTTGTTAACCAGACATTATTTTGTGTTGTACAATCAACTACATTTCCCTTTTTCATTTTATTTTATTTATAAATGTTATTCTCAGTGTTTAGTTGTTGGGGAATATTTTATTCAGGAGTATTCAAATTAGCAGCACCACCGATTTTGGAATTTGTTTAAAATTCTATTATTTATTGTAGTTTCGGTGTGTCGGAGTATTAGTAAGAGTGACAGGACAGACGGAAAATTAATTTGGTACAATTGTTTGAACCGTGCCGCTTAGTCGGACGACTCTCAGGGCCTGGATAAATTAATAGGTTTTAAAAAATTTAAAACCATCGACGTGTGTCAGTATGGTCATTCTGGGAGTAGTCATTTGCTGCTCAATGCAAATCTCGTTGCTGCACCCGAATTATCCTCTGAGTTATCCTGGGGGTAATCACGACAGTGGCGAACGCAGTTTGGGTTATTCGACCTACCACGTATTATGCGTGCAGTGCCACGCAGAGGGGGTGGTCGAAGGTGCATCACAATATACAAATGCTTCAATTCTTCGTTTATGAAATGCCTCGTGGAGTTAACAAGAGTCTCCTTAAAAGTAAATGAGTAACATCACATATGTGACATTCATGGACTGAAAACAGTTTATCTGGATTCATTTAGTACGATACTCGTAGTTCGCTGTTTTTCAGATTATTATTTTACAGATTGTAACATCACCGCTCTATTTTAACGTGTAGCACCGCAGAAAATAATAGACCAGACATAACAACCATAGACAATACTGAAAACATATCCGTTACTGCCGACGTTGAATTTCAACTTGCCCGAAATACGCAGAAAACCTACGCTGAGAATTAAAGAAACTATGCAGACTTGGCGTAGAGCATTAAGAACAGTGTAAGATAAAAATAGTGAATATTCTGCCATTAGTAATTTCCAGCACAGGGCTCATTCATAAGAACCTACGTCAAATTCTCAAAGTCCTAGGGATCAAGAAGGGAAGTGCTTACCTTATCCAGAAGTCAGTCGTACTTAACACCTGCCACAATTCAGGGACTTTCTTAGTATCGATCTTTAGAGAAGTTAACTTAGTAGTGCTTGAAACTAGTGAGAGAGAAGTAACTTATCTCTCAACTGATAAACAACAGACATGGACCGCGATAGAGACACTGAAAACTAATAATAATAATAATGAAGCAAGATAACAAATACATGGGAACTACCCTAACCAGCTGAACATAGAAAAAAATACTACAATAGAATCAAAATAACACACAATAATACAATAATACAAAAAAAAATACAAATTGTTAATAAACGGTAAATTATTCCCAAAAACGAAAGTCTTCATATAATAAATCCAGATAGCAATGTGTGCTTGTAGAACGGTTAACCCCTAGCTTCAATAGATAAAGGAAACCTCATTTCGTAAGATTATCTGGGACAAGCTTGTAAAACAATTCAACATGGTTATACTAAGGTTTGCAGGTTACGCAGAATGATGTGGTTCTCAAGGGTATCCGCTAGGTATACAGCTAAGGTATCCGCTAATGATACGAATACGGTATTCGCTCAGGATACAGATTGGGTATCCCGAAAGGATACATAATCTTGTGCCACAAAAAACCGTAGAAAAGAAGTGTGTAAGACGTTTCTAACATTACCATAAATATGACTAGCGGCGAATAAAATTTATACGCGTGGCACGATTTATATTTATCCCTACAGTATTTTGAAGTAAAGAACTTCAAATACTTAGCGAACGAGTGTTCGCTTCACGAAGTTGAATTCCACGGCCATCTACATTGCGGCACGTTTGTCTTCTTAGTAAACAGGTGTTCGCTACACAAGGATGTCACTACGTTCAACACGGAAGATGCATTTTCACACCTCGAACAAGCTCCATATTTTTATGGCTGATTAATTTTGTCTCCGCAATATTTTGAAGCAAAAACATTCATTAGATTGACTTTTCTCATTCATTTTGATATCCGTGCTTACCTTAAAGCTTGTCATTGCAAGTCTTGCCTGTAATGCTTGTCATGGCAAGACTCTTTGCTCTTTGAACGTTTCCCCCATCGTGTTCATATATCTCTAAGCATACGTGTATGATATTATCACGACTTCTGGTATCTGTTATCGTCTTTCCTCGAGGGAGTAAACGCTCATCTATAGTTTACTACTTTATTTGGTTTTTAAAGAACATATCTGAGTTTTCCCACTTGAGTCACATGATTGATGTATTGACAATATGTTTTCTTTTAAAAACCGTAGATATCTACACCTTTCCTGACTATATATCTCACACTCCCAAATAATGTGTTTCCTATCTTCTGTTCCTTTTCCACACATACATACTTCAGTCTCTTTCCGTCGCATGCTCATTAAAGAGTCTGTAAAATTACCATGATCCGTTAAAAATTATATAACATAGCTATTGGTTTCAAGAAATTTAGACTTTATCCTAAATCGCACATTAGGCATATACTCATTAGTTTTTCTTCCCACGCAGGGGGCTCAGTTTCGACTGAGTATCGGTTTGGCAACCCACAGCCCCGAGCTGGGTACTATCTACCAGTCCTCGGACACCGTAAGCTTTGGGCATGCTTCAGCGACCACCATTGGCGCGATGGTGGAAAGTTGCGTGTTTCGAAGCGCGGAGATCTTGCCTTCATTGACCGGGTCGCGAGGAAGGATTAAACCTCTATAAAAAACCCTCAACCTCAAGGTGTGTTACGCGCCGATGAGGTGAATGGGTGTTGAGGATAAACACTCGCTAGCGGACAAGCTCTGGGGCAACTGCCACACCTCAGTTGAACAAGACTTAGTGGCGTGATGCGGGAGCTCCACATCACCCACCATTTATTTCCTCCGAACTCCTGGGACAAGATGACTGATTCTTCGACTTCCCTGTCTTGCGGAGTGGGTGTACCGCAAGGTGAGTATTCCTCCCAAACGTCTTCGAAGCGGCCGAGGGTTCACAGCCCTCCCGCTTCCAAAGACAAAATGGGACACAAACAGAACATTCAACATCAGAATGTTCTTATAATTATGAACAGAAAGGATAGAAGTTTCGAAAGTGTTTCACCATTTTACATATTTAAAGGTCTTCAAGGAATATGTGGCACATTGAAGGGCATAAAAAGGTTAAGAAATGGATCCATGTTGTTGGAAGCCAACTCCAACAAACAGACTAACCCTTTTAAAATGTGAAAAGTTGGGAAAGTTCCCTGTGAAGTGCGAGCTCCATGCTGCGCTTAATCGCGGCAAAGGGGTCGTAAGTTGCAGGGACATCATGGATATGTCAACTGAAGAGCTAGTTGCGGAATGGGAGGCTGACCACGTAGTTGAGGTCAGTCAGGTCGCGAGGAAGCTTAATGGTGTTCTGCAGAAGACCAGTTCCTTCGTCGTGACCTTTGACTGTATGAAACTACCAAAGGATATTGAAGCTGGATGATTAAACCTGCAGGTGCGACCCTTCGTTCCAAATTCTCTGCGTTGTTTCAAGTGCCAGAAATTTGGACATACAACAACATCATGTAAGGGCCGTGAAACATGCGGTAAATGCGGGAAGGAAGGACATGAACCCGGCGTTTCATGCCCAAGGCCTGCTAAGTTCATTAATTACACAGGCAGCCACCCAGTGTGCAGCAGGGAGTATGTCGCTTTTCTGGATGAAAAGAAAGTGCAGGAAATTCAGACTACGGAGAAGATCCCATACAGTGTAGCGCGGAGGAAATAAAGGGCTTTATACCCTGTATTTTCCACCAGTTACTTGACCTCAGCCAAGATTCCTATAATCAAGAAGAGCGTGTCAGTTCAGGCCGATTTCACTGACGTGTCTACGACAACGTCGTGGACATGCCAGTGCAAATGCGCCAAGAAAAATATTCAAGCTACTCCAGTCAAGCCAAAGACTCCATCCACACCCCGTCCATCTAATACACAGACGAAGACCAGCAGTATGACACGTATTTCAGCTAGTATTAAACAGACAAAAAACCAAGCAAGGCTCGAAGGCTACACCCCTGAACCTTGTTGACTTTATAAAATCAAACTCAGCAACATCGAAAAAGTCCCAGAGACGAAAGAAAAACGTCTCTGTTCTTCCTACTTCCGAGTCGGAATGTGCATTGTCCGACGGTGACGCAGAATGCACATTCATGAGCCTGACACCCGAGGTTCCACAAAGTAATACTTCCATACTTCAGTGGAACCTTAATGGCTATAGAACTCAACGTGAAGAGTTATAACTCTTAGCGAGTCGTAAATCGGTTTGTATTTGTCTGCAAGAGACATACCTTTTACCAGAACACTCACCCTCTCTGCGAGGATACAGCAGCTTCAGATATAACGACACCACGGGAGGTCGATCAAGAGGTGGAGTTGCTGTGTTTGTCAGAAACACAATACTCTGCTCACCTGTTCTCCTACAAACTCAAATCCAGGCTATAACAGTCAAAATTCAGAGCGTACCACCTATGACCGTGTGTTCTATATATCTTTCTCCGACATGAGATTTCTCGGACATTTCCCTCAGGGATTTAACCAGCTCCCTCGACCATTCCTCCTAATTGGAGATATCAACTCCCACAGTGTACTGTAGGGCTCGTCGAGCGATTGCCCCAGGGGCCGACTGCTGAATTGTCTCTTTGAGCGAGAAGATTTATGCCTTATGAACAGCGGTGAGGTGACCCACTTTGCATTTGCCACCGGCTCATGGATAGCTATAGACCTGTCAATTTGCTCTCCTAAATTTGCTGATATCTTGCAGTGATGGGTAGAAGATGATCTGCATGGTAGCGACCATCATCCTATCTGGTTGTCCTTGAAGGAACGTGCGACTGTTCCCGAATGCAAGCCATTGAAATGGATTCTCAGTAAGGCTAATTTTACACTGTATCGGTCTTTGTCTGTTTTCTAGAAACGGGTAGTGTCTAAGAGAGAGTCGACCATCTGACCCAGGTGATTCATCACGCCGCTGAAGAATCCATTCCGAAAACATCTACGTTTCCGCGAAGACATCCGTCCCTTGGTGGAACGACGCACGTCGGTCCACCATTCGGGCAAGACGAAGAGCATTGAGGAAATTTGAGGCTAGTCCATATCCGGAAAACCTCGCCGCATATCGGATTGCTAGAGCAAAAGCGCGCATAACTATCAAAGAATCCAGATCTACCTCCTGGAAAGAGTTTCTAAGCACCATTAAGAGAACAACATCATCCACTAAAGTATGGGAGTCAATCCGAAAGATATCTGGAAGGAATTCTCGAGTCCCAATATCTGGACTCAATTATCAGGGTCGGGTTCTCACCAACAACAGAGAAATGGCAACAGCAATGGCTCAATATTTTGCTATTCTAACATCTACAGCGAACTGCGATCCTGATTTCAAGAGAAAAAGGGAAATAGCAGAGAGCACATCTTTTGACTTTCGTTCCACCAACTGGGAACCCTACAACTCTTCCTTCTCTATGTGGGAACATGAGTCAGCTCTAGCGACAGTCCACGACACTGCGCCTGGCCCTGAGTCAATTTGTTATGAAATGCTGAGACAACTCAGTCTCGAGTCGAAAGAATACCTTCTGGATATCGTTAATCTTTCATGGTCCGAGGGAGTATTCCCTAATTCGTGGAAGGAAGCAACGCTTATCCCTTTACTAAAACCAGGTAAGGACAAAACGACCATCAGTAGTTATCGAAGCATTGCCTTGACGAGTTGCGTTGGTAAAACTCTGGAGAGAATTATCAACCGACGTCTCGTCTGGTATCTTGAACGGCATGACTTGCTGAGTCGATCTTAGTGTAGTTTCAGGAAGTTCCATTCCACCTTGGACAACTTACTTCTCCTGGAAACAGCAATTCAAGATGCTTTCGTCCGAAGTTAAATCGTCATTGGAGTATTTTTTGACATCGAGAAGGCTTACGATACTACTTGGCATCATGGCATTTTACAACAACTCTATGCCTATTGATTTAGAGGACGTTTTCCTCTGATGCTGCTGTCGTTTTTGGATCAGGGTTCCTTACGCTACAGAATTGGAAGAGACACCTCGGATATCATTCTTGAAGAGAACGGTGTTCCTCAGGGCTCAGTCTTGAGTGTGACCTTATTTGCAGTGGCCATAAACAGCAAAGCGTCTGCCGTAAAGAATCCTGTTTTACACTCTCTTTTTGTCGACGACTTCGCTATCTTTTGTACATTACAGGTGCGGAACGACAAATCCAACTCGTCCTCAATAGATTATACCACTGGTCGAAGACGGCTGGCTTTCATTTATCTGTTGAGAAAACACGCTGTGTTTTTTTCTGTAGGAGATCAAGCCTCCTGCCAGAACCTCACCTCGCCTTGGAGAACAACTTTCTAAAATTCTATCCTTCTATAAAATTTTTAGGTCTAATCTTTGATCAGAGACTGAATTGGATTGAACATCTGACATACCTAAGAGCGAGAACATTAAATTCGCTGAATCTATTGAAGTGCCAGAGTAGCATGGAATGGGCGCAGATCGCTTCTCCTTGCTCCAGTTTTATCGAGCATTCATAAGATCTCGGTTCGATTATGGCTGCGTTGTATATAGCTCTGCTCGTGCAAGCTATTTAAAGAAGTTGGATAGTGTCCACCATGCAGGAATCCAAGTAGTTACGGGAGCCTACCGCATTAGTCCCAATCCGAGTTTGTATGCCAAGAGTGGCGAACCATCTCTTTACCTCCGGCGGCAACTCCTCATGCTACGACACTTTTGCCACGTGCTAACTTTACCCGAAAATCTGGTGCACAACGCGGTTTTTCATCCTTCCTCTTCTTCCATCCGTTGCTACAACAACAGATTGAGAGCAACCAAACCTTTTGGATATAGCTGTGAACAAATTAAGGAAACCTTGAATATACGCACACCTTATGTCTTAAGTCGTGGTGTAAGTAAGACTCCTCCATGGGCTTTGCACAAGCTGAAGATTATTTTCGATCTTCTGCATCATGACAAGAAGAACACTCCAGCTCCGATGTTGAGGGTATACTTTCACCTAATCCTCGACAAACACCGGGTCCGTATCCCTGTGTTTACCGACGGGTCGAAGCAGGCTGATGGTGTCGGCTGCTCCGTGGTNTGGCTACCGTCTATGCGATTTGTGAAGCGTTTACACCGCTTAGTTCTACGAGCTTTGCGATCAACAAAGTGTTTCCGCGAATAACATTTCCTGATTTGTTCTGATTCGCTGAGTGCCCTTCAGGCAATCCAGAACATATATCCAGCTAATATGCTGATCCAGAACATCCAGGATGTACTTTTCTCACTTCAAAGTGATGGAAAGAATATAATGTTTTGCTGGATTCCCCGACACGTGGGTATCAGAGGAAATGAGGAAGCAGACGTTTCCGCAAAGTCGGCATGACTCAAAAATCCTGTGGATTTTTCCATGATTCCAAAACGAGATCTCTTATATTCCATAAATATGAGGATTCTGAGTGAATGGAACGATGAGTGGTTAGCAGTTGAAAGGAATAAACACCAACTTATCAAATCCTCTGTAAAGTCATGGAGCAGTCCTGTAGGCCAGCCCGGTGCGACGAGGTCCTTCTGCCCCACCTGCACATAGGACATTGTCCTCTCACTCATCGGTATCTCTTACTACTTGATGATAAACCCGTTTGTGAGGAGTGTAGCTCTTCTCTGACATTGCGTCACCTACTAACTGGTTGCAGAAGATACTCAAGTATACGGAGACCAATAGGTCTGGCTGCAGATTTATCAACAATTCTCGGAAGTGAAACTGTTAATGTTAATAAACTATTGAATTTTATGAGTAGATCGGGGCTCCTCCCACAAGTTCTCGGGAGGGTTTAAAATTTACATTCCTTTTTCCTCTTTCCTGTTTTCTATCCTTTCATGCTTCGTTTGTGTAACTTGAAAATTACATCTTTAGAATTTTTTCATTTTTATTATATAATGTATAGGGCAATTGTTTTATTTTCTTTCATCTTTGGATTTGGATATTTGTTTAATTCAGGAGGGTGTTTTATTGGGTATGGTCGATATATTCGGCGAATCCCACACACGGGGAAGAATCACTACGGCTCTTCTCCATGGTCCACCGTTCTTAGCACCAATCTATGTCCCCATACGCGTATCCCATTAAGAAGCATTGGCCTTATTACTCCCTTATACAGCTGCAATATTTAGTTTTGTCGTACTTGGTAGTGTGCAAATCCCACTCGCAACAAGTAGTAATAAAGGCGTTTTTCTTTCTCTATCTCTTCATTCATTTGGGCAGTAAATTGCAATTTCTCTTCTATTACTATTCGTGAATATTTATGCGTACGTACTACTTGAATTTTCTGTCAAACCAGTTTAACCACAGATTCGCGTCTATTTCTCGTTTATAATCTAAACCATTTTGCCTTAGATTTTTTGGCGAAAATTGTAAATGCAATATTTTACTACTCCTTTCCAACTCATTTAATACTTCTCCGCAATTTCTCTCTAATTCGCGCCGACTGTCCCCTTCTATCTCCACTACCAAGTAGTCCGCAAACGTCACGGCCTGTATATTGTTCTGTCGCAAATCCACCAACAGATTATTAATCTCCCACCCACTCGCTGAGCCTATTGTCAAAAACATACCACGATTATGGCTGCAATAATTCTAAAAAATTACATGTAAAATTCATTGAACGCAATGTACGCAGTATCAGAAGCCATCGCACATTATCAAATGAACCTCTTGTAACGAGAAAGATACACAACATATACTTCCTTCTCTTTCTATTACATTGGTATCAATAGTTGATCGTCCTTTTAGAAATCCATATTGTCTTTGATCGAACAATATATTTTCCTCAACATGATCCTGTATTTTTGTAGTGAACCTTTTGTCTTATATTTTTCTTATGTCGGCATCTAAGATATTGGACGATATGATGTTCGCTTGGTAGGATCTCTTCTGTTGTTTTTTAGAAATAGACGCAACGTTTCCATACTTTGGGGCATTTCCTGGTCTTGATACATTTGTTGTAAATGCGTAGTAATATCTCTTCACAACAGTAGTATGTCCCCTCCACCCTTTCATGTGTAATTCCATCATAGCTAGAACTTTTCCATTTCCGTAATTCTTTTACTATATTTCTTAATTCATCCCTTATCATTGTATATTCCATTCCCTCATTATCCTTGTGTTCATCTTCCTCTTCATTCGAAGTCACTTGCTCCTCCTCAGGTTTATACAAACAATTCAAATTATGATACCCCACCTCTTCTCCTGTTCTCTATCCCTTGCCATTGTGCTGCGTACTGTACCATATTTCCCACCTTTTTTACATATTAGCCACTATTATATAAGGTAATTTTCAGTATGTTTTTTCATTGCACGCATCAAAAAGCTTTCGCAACTTTCCTCCTTAGCCGTTTTCACTTCTTTTAAATTCATCTTTCATGTTATATTAGAAAAATATCCCGTCGTTTAATCGTTTTTTGCCTCATCTAACCTACGTGATACTGCAACTTATTCTTTTCTCCTTTACGTTTTTTCAACTTATCCATCCACCATACTTGGCCCTTTCTCCCATCATGTTTTTTCGACATCTTTCATATTCGGTGCACAGCGTTAGCTGAAAAGTAAGGATTTCTTCTTCCACATCTACGTTTCCCTCTATTCCCATTATTATCTTTGAGAACATTGTCTGTCTCCGCTCATATCTTCTCCAATTCACTTATATATTTCCAGCTGGCCTTTCTCCCTCTTGTCTCATCCTTCGTATCCCCTATTTGTAATAATATAGCTACATGGTCACTGTCAATTAGATAGAGAAGTATCTATTTCCTACTTACACAGTACAACATCGTCTTGTCGAACTGCTGCCATGACCATCAGGTTACAACACTCTTTTCCATCTGCCAACCACTCCAGTCCCAACCAATCCCGTCGGGCAGCAGTCCTTACACCCAAACACACATGTCACTTTGAATAACTCTTTCTTTCCACGCGTCAGTCAGTAGGTCATAAAATGAAATCACGACCAAAGCCTTCTTGCAGGGTTCGTCATAAGGGATCTTAGATTGTTCCATTCCTACATATATTATGAACCGGATACATAGTTGAAGTAAGATGGTATCAATGTTTTCTTCAAAGTCTTGTGTGATTCACATCACAAAATATGGCTCTTCGTACCGTCGCTCTGCCGCTATGTAACAGCACAGTCGCGCGAATACCAATGCAATCTGGTCTTAGATTTTCTGCACCTCTTAGATGACCGCCATCTGCCGAGATTAACAGTGAGACTCGAGCGTCCGAAGTATATTGACGGAATGTTATGGAAAGTACAACCATTTTAATTCTCTTGGACATATTCAAAATCTTAGATAAAAACACCCGTCCTATGATAGAGGGAAGATCTGTGTCAAGGGTTAGGATGTTAGATCTCAGAATTCTCCGCAATAATCACGAAACTATGTCATGAAAGTAAGTCATTAGTTTGTTTATTTTACATTCATTTCTCCACAAATTTCGCACTTTTGGATTTCTAGGTATTCAGACTCAGTAACATACGTCCAGCTCGACTTCAACATTCAGAAACAGAGTAATGCCTCATTCTTTCGAGTTACGTGCACCTGTGAGTTACGAGTTACGTGAGTCACTAGGAGCACCAACGAACGACAAAAAGACTGTAACTTCACTTCCCAGCCGAGATGCGTTAAGACCATTTTCCCCAGAAAACAGTTTAGTCTCTCACCTCTAGGTGTCAGACACTTTGCCTGAACCACAGACTGCATGGCCTGAACATTCAGTTCATGCGGTATCAGTCGCTCAACATCTCGAATCACGATTTGAACAACAAAGTGGACACACAGCATAGATTGTGGAAATATCTATCGCGTCAGCGTGTAGACAAACTTCTTATCAAGAAATCCAGTACTGCATGTTACATCCCTTATTTACGTGTACAGGGAAGAACTTAGGACCGTGACGGGACAAATCACAGACCAATGATATGTTCTGAAACGCCTTAAAACGGTAGGGTTATTCAGTGGGACGAGACCGAATAGACTAATCGTCACATTATTCTGGATTTTGAGGAGAAGGATCTTTGGAGAATCTTCACCAGGACAAAACTTCGATCGGCTCATAGGTTCTCTCCTTAGTCAAGGGCATAGTGTTAAGGTGCCGTTGCTGGGATTTTTGAGGGTACACAATGGGTTCTCCTCATAGCCTACGTCTAAACTAAACTCCAAACTAACCGGTACCCGGCTGACTGAATTTCAGCGGTAGTTTAGTTACTGGCAAGATCTCCTAGGCCCAACAGATCTCAGCGGAGGCTTCAGATGAAGTGTGTTTCAAAACAATCATCTAACTCCCTGTGCGACAACCATACATCTCCTCTTCAATATTATACTTCTAACTCCTACCATTTTTCATCCCCTGTATCTTTGCAAAGAACGGTATTCAT
Organism: Laupala kohalensis; assembly: GCA_002313205.1. Taxonomy (NCBI): domain Eukaryota; kingdom Metazoa; phylum Arthropoda; class Insecta; order Orthoptera; family Trigonidiidae; genus Laupala; species Laupala kohalensis. The sequence continues at coordinate 352,377 of NNCF01127036.1, forward strand.
TCATAAAACAGTAAGTGATGTCTGCCGACAATTACGAACGCCGTAACCCATAGACATATGAAGCACGTTATTACTGATGGCCTCGGAAAATTGCTGCAGCTTGGATAGCGCCAGGGTACGTCTAGATCCAATAACAGACTTGACCGCAAGCGAGTAGTGGGTGATAGACAGACACCTTAAACAAGAGAGAACCGACAGGGGAGGAAATATAATGCGGAATTTCTGAAATACTACGCGCAGTTTCACTTAGTGGTGCCAATCAGCCGTACTTGGTTCCATTAAGAAGTGTGTCTCCCTCCCATTATCCCTACACCTCTGTAGCGGAATTCTACATATTATATTGATAAACAAGTGAATAGAATAACTTTCTAGTAGCTAACACATGTACGCATATACTTTCATATTCCTCCCTATTCAGAATTCTTTCTAGAAGAAAACAACGGAAAGACTATTAACAATGTATCTCTAAGTGACGTTTAACCAATATCAACAGAAACTCAAAAACAAGTGACTAAAATGAGTGATCCAACCAATCCAAAAATACACGGCAACCAAGGGAAACATAATTTGTTTTTAAAGACAGGCCTCACTCAGACGATCTGCGCTATTGGACACTTCGTGTCGCTCACTCCGTCACTCAGTACAAATCGTGTCGATCATAGCTACAAGTGTCAACACTTGATCGCGTTTCAGTACAAGTGCTTTATTAATGATCTGCTTTTCAACTATAAAGTCTAGTTAACATTTATCGTATTTGCTGGCAAGTGATAATTAACATTCTACAACGTGTAACTTATATCCACGTCATTAACTTCAGTGCTCAAGAAACTTTACATTGGACTCTGTAATGGAACAAAGTGTATTCAAGAAATGGTTTGTAATTTTCCAGTGTCTCTTGCTTTCTGACCTCCAAAAACTGTGTATTGTGAACTGCAACCGTGGAATCCTAAGTAACTAGTGAGCACGGTAAAAATCTGATTCAATCTATCATATCAGAAATTGTCAAAGCATTTATTTAAAATTATTAAACTTACAACAAGAGACTAACTTATTTACTGACAAATTATATGTATTCTATACGTTTTGTATTGTTTTTGTATTCTATGTGATTAAATTGTCAATGCCTTTTAACATTGAACATACGCGTACATTATTCTTGTAGCATAGCGAATCAGTTCAATTTCCTGTTTTTGTTATAATTTATTAATTTGTAGGGGAATCTATAATATGAACACGCATCATTATTATAAATCATTAGGAATAATTTAGCACTTTAAATATAACAAATATTCTACATCCTTCGACACCTCCAATAAGAGGCGATCGAGTAACAATGAGCGCTAAAAGGGCTATGAATATTTGTGCGTAGTAAATACAGCTGTTAAGAGAAATTACACGCTCTAAAGTTGTGGACACAACTTGCAGTTTTCTCTTAAATTAAGGACCTTTATCCAAAAAGATCTATTTCGGACGAATATCAGTTTCCCAAAGACTGTTGAGATTTGCTCATCACAAAAAAATTGACCACCTCTACGATTCTCGTAAAAACGTGGGATGTTTAGTTTTTCCTAAACCACACGACACAACTGAAATTTTTCGGACTTTCACTTTTCGGAAAATCATTGGGTAGATACCCCGCTACCTGGTCCAACATGTCTAACTCGCTAGTTGCCACGCAGTGAACCACGATGGCCTCAACTCGTGGATAAAAACGCGTCTAGACCGCGCCACTGATTGGCTATATACACACCTGCTATATATAGATGCCGCAATATATGTCGCTATTGACACAATTCGTACAAATAATCGCGCCCACGTCGCGTCACGGTACGCTTACTACTGGCACGAATTGTGGAAATAGCGAACCCACGTATTGGCTCACTAGTTCCATAAGTTGGGCGTATTACACCACCAGAAAGTGGGCTCGCAATTTCGAAAAGTTGCGTGAAATACTATAGACTTGTAAGAAAATAGAAGAATATAAAAAAAGTTCCAGAGTCTGGTTTGAACCAGCAAGCATTTCGTTTCGGCACAGGCCTCAACAAGCTGCCACAACGCACAGCTGAGAACCGAGAATATTTAAACATAGACATGACAATCTGAAGGGTATTGATATTTAACGCATGATTTAAAATTGAAACGAAACTCCCTACATGAAATTGAAATCTGCTATGAATTCCATAAATAAACAAATTAAAAAATTGTAAAATAGACCCATATAGTGACATAAAAACGCTTATGTAATTTTAGTTACTGAGCACTTCGCAGAGTAAACAACGCAATATTTATGTCTATTCTTCGAAAAGTAGTCTATGCAGATAAATTAATAGAAAACGACAGGCATATACTAAAATCGAACAACCGGCTGAAATCCATGTGGAATATTGTTAACAATTACACGTCAACTTCTGAAAATTGCGAAGAAAATGTTTCTTTACTAAATGATGGCAAAATCGTATCAAATGCTCAGGACATCGAAAATTTGTATAATTCCTACTTCTCAGAAAAAGATAATATAACGAACACAATATATCCAAATCAAAGTCCTTCAATTATATCCACCCACGTACCCAATTCTTAGTTCACTTTCGAAACTTACGCCAGTGAAGTCATGAGACTCATCAGCTCATTAAAATCAAATTTTCAACAATTATAGATGAAATACCCGAGTTTATTGTTAAATTTTCGTCCCACGCTATATTAAATCCACTCATAAATATTTTTAATAGTTCTTTATCAAAAGGGGTGTTTCCTAACATATTTAACATAGCTAAAGTGAATCCTTTACACAATAAAGGAAACGAAATTAATATTGGAAATTAGCGACCAATATCTCTACTACACATTTTCTCAAAAATCCTAGAAAAATTGTTCTATAAGCGTCTTCTAGATTTTTTATCAAAAATTAACATTTTCTCTGACGATCAACACGGCTTTAGGAAATCCATTTCCACTACAAGCGCCATATTCTCTTTCTTAAACGATGTTACCACATCTCTTGACCGTGGAGAAAATCCTCAGGGTGTTTTTCTTGACTTATCCAAAGCATTCGATGTCATCGATCACGGTATTCTCCTTTCCAAATTGCATTCTTTAGGCATTCGTGGACTTACACATCAATGGCTGACTTCTTATTTAAAAGATATATATTAGCAGGTCGAAATATCTTATACTAAAAATAAATTACTTCAGCGTTGTTTTTCAGAAACAAAGCCACTTACTTGCGGAGTACCCCAAGGTTCAATTCTCGGCCTTAAACTCTTTTTATTGTATGTGAACGACATGTCATCATCCACATCAGATTGCAAAATGGTTCTTTTTGCTGATGACACTAATTTTCTGTGTAAACACGCCAAGGCTCAAAAAGTTGTGTCTAATCTTTCGGCTTTGTTCCGTGCAAATCGTCTCATTGTAAACACTGACACAACAGTGTCTATGTCATTTCACAATAGTATCACAAAATCTTAACCCCACGTTTCTCTTTCTTTAAACGGAACACAATTAAAAACGGTTACGAATTCAAAATTCTTAGTTCTCCATATTCAAGTCAACCTCAAATGAAATTGTCACGTTGACAATCTTAATTCCCAATAAAGCAAATTGTGTTACGTGTTCCGAATCTTAGTCAACTTATTTCCCGTTGCGTATATTTTGCAAACGTTTACTCCCATTTCAGACTTTCAGAATTCAGAAGAGGATAGTTCGGGTAATTTGCATATCTCACCCCCGAAACGCATGTAAACCTTTATTCAAGGAATTAAATATCTTAACACTTCCCTGCCTTTATATTTATGAAACGGTCTTGTTTGTTAAGACCGAATTACTGAAGTGCCATCCTTGCTTCTTACGAAACAGTCTCGTTCACGAACACAATTCTCGCAATAGAAATAATATTCATCGCCCTAGAGTGTCAACCACTCTTTGGCAAAAAGGATCGTATCATTCGGGAATCGTACTATATAATTCCCTTCCCAAGAATATAAAAGATGTTATGAAATTGAATCTGTTCAAATCCGCGGTTAAAAACTACCTCCTGCACCAGTGCTTCTACCATGTAAAAGAATTGATTGATTTTAATAAAAGTCAAATCCGTTTTATACTTTATCACGCCATTGCTGGAATACTTTTTAAATAACTTATATCAATTTTTAAAAAAATTATTTTCTTGCATGATTGTGTTGTCTTATGACTCATATTAATTTAGTTTTATGTGTACTCAACATTGGCACGGTTGTGTACATAAATTCTGTAGCCCCATCCTGGCCCGGGTTTTACTCCGGTTTTCCTTCGGGTAGAGGCGGATTTCTTATACAGATTCTCTAGGCTTTGTCTAGGGGCGTGTTTATTGTAACAATACATCGTGAATTTAGTGTTAATTCAATTCTTATGATTTTTAAACACTATACTCAGAATAATCTATAGTTCGATAATAATTTGTACATGTAAAATATTTTTTTGTGTTAAATTACAAACACATTGACATTCTATTAGTATTATAACCCGGAGCTAACTTTTGCTGAAATTTTTGAATCCGCCTCTGCCTTAGGGCCCTGGATCGGAATTGATGGTATGCTCCCTTGCTTGCTTCCGGAGAGTAAATTAGTTTATTGTCCTCCACGTGGTCATACGCAGTTTGTAATGTTTTTTGACAATAAATTTATTATTATGTGAATTAAGTTATATTAAATTAAACATGACACAAACAGTTTCAAATTAGTCAATATACCATGGATTGCTTTATGCAATTATTTATTTCAATATCATCCCTTCCTCAAAGTTGGTATGTGTGTGTTGGAAGGGGAAGATTTTTTATTGACTCCAGAATAGAATCTCCTCCTCTCAAAATAAATAATTTCATCCAGGTTTGTTAAGGAACAAGATTTTTATTGCGTGAATAAGCAAACCTGTTTTGGAGCGAAACAAAAGCGTGACACCACACGACGAACGGTGGATTGAACGTTCTGCTTGATCTGTAACAGGTAGCGTTCTTCTGCGTCAGGATACCAGCAGTCGGAGCCGCCGTCGCGGCGTCTCTTGTCTCGATCGTTGAAGTCGAAGCCGCCGAGTTCGGAGGATGGGATTTCCTCAGCGCAGGGCGTGGTGTGCGTTGGACTTCGTGGATCTTCTGCGCTCGTAGAAGTCGCTCGTAGAAGTATCGTCAGAGTAGGATTTGTTCAGCGTTCGGCGTGGGCGAAGCTTGGCGTTGAGTAATTTCTGAGCTTGTATAATATCGTCAGGATAGAATTCAGAATTCGGATATTATTAGCACCAGTTTTGAAGTAGACTTCATTCAAAGGTAAGGTACATTGCCGGGAACCATTCGGGAACGATGCGTTCACTTCGAAATCTGACGAGGTAATAATTATGTCGTATATTGCCGGGAACCATTCGGGAGCGATGCGTTCACTGCTAGTTCATTGACGAAAGTGATGGGTAATCAAATGTTGGTTGCTACGTGTAGGGGTGTAACAGTACGTTGAGTTTCTTTTATCCATAAATAGGCGAAGGTTCGTTTATAGATAAACGGCACGCGTGGTTCAAGGAGTTTCTCGTTATTCATAATGTTGACGTTGTACTGTTAGGACTTGGGGTTCTTTGACGTTGTCAGTAGGCGTCGGAGTCACGGGGGAGATTCATTGGCACGTATGTATGATACGTGTTTGGTGTGTAATATGTAGGGATGTGTCCCTACATGTGTTTTAAAAGATCCTTGGGTGACAGATTCACGAATACAATTTTTTTCAAAAACATTTAAAAATTTCGATTTTGAGACATTAGAAAAATATTTTTGAAACATTAAAAATAACATTTTTTAGCGTCATCAAAAAGCACTCCATATTCAAACTTATAGAAATTTGAAGAAAATGCAACATATTTCAATTCTCTGTCAAATAGTTTTGCCTATAAGTATCGATATTGAAAGATTTCGAAACACGTCAATGGCGCAAATATCCTTATTATATCTCAAAAAACGGACGGTCACAAAAATCTGAAATTATAAATTTTTTCGTATAAACCAATAGTACTACCGATACACGAAACATCTAATTCCGAATGAAGGTTCAATTCGGACCGATTTTCTTACAGCATATGTTTTTTTGCCTCTCAAGAAGTTAAAAATGGATTGTTGACTATGCAAGAAGGGAAAACTCAATTAGAAAAAAAATGTAAGCGCTGTATATGCAAGCTATTAAATGATAGAAGGAATGGTCCATAAATTATGTCGTGCGATCTTTGAAGTTTTACCTCCACCGTCTGAGACACGCTACGCCACGTTATAAAAAAAACCCAGGGGACTTACATCTAGTAAGCACGTGTTTGGCAAACACGGGGCCCCGAGCTGAGTCTGGCATTACTTCCACTTACTTGTAATAGGCTCCTTCCTCTCTCTTTCCTGACCTTCCTTGGTCACCTTTTGTTCTTTTCGATCCCGACGCTAGGGTATCTTTCATTTTCCTCTTTTCTAATGATGAATGTAATCTTTTTGAGATATTTGAGTTTTGAGTTGTAATTCAGGAGGGTTTTTAGTGGGTATGGTTGAGAACATGGCTCTCCCTAGTGCGTAACTGCATTTTCCCTACTTGCACAAGTTTTTAGGGCTCCAATGACCTCGATGTCGACGAGCCGTAAAACCCCACAAAAAAAAGTTGTACCAAACCCTCAAAGTTATTAAATAGTTATTAAAGGTGGGAAATATGGTCATTTCTATATTTAAGACGATTATAAAGATCCAAGGTGTCGCAAGAAAAAAAGGTAAGGGATTATAAGACTTTTCTTTTCATTGTAGGAAAATTTGGCTCAATTGAGACAATTTTCAACATTTATGAAATACCAAATGTTATGTTATGCTTTCTAAAATAACCTTCGCCTCTCTCATCACGAAGTCATATTTCGCCCCCCACCCCAAGACCATTGTCATGTATGAACGATCCCTAAGGGGTTTCATGCCACCTAATAGTAAGAATTTGCGCCAAAAAATGAGAAAAAAATAGCTAAATTAGCAAATACCATCTTCTGACCAACCACTTTTTAGATAGCAAAATATGAAGACAAAATCTCTATTTAATAATTCATAGGTATTTGCCTTTTTCGTTTTCATAACATTTCTCACAATTTCTGATTTCTAGTCTAATTCAAAACTTGCAGCTTTTACGCTTTTGTACTAAAATGACTGAACAGACTTCTCCAATAGAACAGAAATTCCAATTTATGTTCTGGGGAGGGGGACCCCCAGACCAGGCAGTATTCCAGAATACCCCTGTATCACTAGTGCTGCCCCATGAAAATTCCTTAAAAAGTGCTCCAAATGGGAGTACATGAAATTAGATTGCAAATGCAGTGTTGCCTAGAGTAATAAAAAAATTTTTATCTAACTTATATAAAATCACAAAAATTATGACTTCATATTTTAAAAAGAAAATGTGAAAAAACAACCTTTATAAATACAAATATATATTTATTTCCAGATTTTCTACAGATGAATATAAACACATAAAGAGAAAACAATACTTCAACATTTGTCTCCATTAACATTTTAAGTTATGAGATACTACTTAATTTATAACAGATTAATACATCATGGCAGGGTGCTTTTAGTTGTTTTATTTGTCTATCTGAAAGAACTCAAATACTAGTGTGAGAATTGATTTTAATACCATGTCATGAATTAATTTTTTCCCTTTTCACTGAAAATAGTGTTAACCAAGTTATTGGATATTTAAACACACTCACCCTATTTAGCTGACATTAGGTATTGCAGATTATTTTGTATCGTTACATTTTAGAATATTACAAAAAATTTAGATAAATAAAAAAAATTAGATAATTTTTTTAAAAAATCATATCAACACAGCATTTTGTCAAGAAATAGGTGACACCTCATACCTCTATGTTAAGAAAGTGATGTATGGTATCACTCATTAAGCAACAGTTTATAATTTTAGTACTTTAAGAAAATAATTCTCCAATTCAGTCCTGAAGTGACACATACCCTAAATTTAGCCAACAAAAAACACAAATTTATGAAGGATTACTACATCTATCTCCTCTGGTTTAATAAAAAAAAAGAAGAAGGCTAAAAAAGACAATGACAATAAATGCATTAGTGTTGAGTACAGCTAGTGCAAGTGCCGAGTGCATGATACTTATTTTGTACTAGAGATTAACTCATTTCTAATTAATTTGCTCATTCAACTTCACGCACCCAAAACTAAAAAGGTTTTAAGTTCACGAAGTAAAATTTAAATACTTCTGCTTACCCAGCCTTTTCTGCTTATAATACTATTACAATATTCAAATTGTGAGATAATTTCTACTTCTAAAAGATCACGGATAAAAGCAAAACAAAAAGATATCGAATTTAATGATTCATTCTCAAGAATTAGTCCAAGAGTAACAAACTGTCAATACATTAGACCTTACTAATACATTAGAACAGTAGCACCAGAGATGAAATCATATCTGTCCGAGCATATGAGTTAGGCAGGCAAGTTAAACTCAAAACATTTTCTAATAAATTATAAAGACATAAATAAACAAACTATATTTGTATGAAAATTCCAGTATCTTGAACTGCATGCTTCCTCTACTCATCTTTCACTTCACTTGGATCAATAGGTGAATGAAATTGAATTAAATTTGCACCATAAAAGAAACAGAATCTGAATAAAATCTTTTTTTTTTCTTCTCACAGACATGGATTTTTTGTTAATTTATTTCCTATAAAAATGCATAAATGCTACTTCCTAAAAAAGAAACAGCAACCAGTATGATTTTAAGCACATATAATTTATCCAATACTTGTGTCAAAATACCAATCATGTTTAGATGAATAAGTGTATTAAGTAACTCCCCTCCACATAAGAAAAATATAAGTCATACTTAAATCCTTGCAATGAAGTATTTGAGTTATTCATGTACTGCCGTCCAAATGACTAGCAACGAAAACTGACTCGTACATGAAATGATTCAGTGATTCTTCTAAAAAGTAAATATGCCCAAGATGTCCAACAATCAACAAACATACTGTACAAGGAAATAAGAAATCAGAAAACAAAATGTATAATGGAACAAAAGCGAATTAAAATATAATATTAAATAACATTTTCATAGTACTATTAAATTAAGTTATATTTCCTCATTGAGGTTATGATTAAAATATTATAAATGATAAATAGATAACAATACATCACAAAGTCTTTTGTCAACAATGAACTACATTTCAGCTATAAAATCTAGTTTACATTTTAAAAAAATAATGCAGAAGGGAAGAATACATAAAATGTTCCCCACCTAAGACGCTACAATATTAAGTAAAATAATATTGATAATAATTTGGGAAAATATCTACCTAGGGAACATTCTAATTTATGCTTTCTCAGAACACTCTGCTAGTACATTAAATTATCAATGATGTATTCCATACAAAAAGGTTTCAATGCATCAGAACTTAATTGCAATTATTTAGTCTTGCTTCAAAAATAAAAGAAATGACTCCTCTTTTGTCATAAATAAAAGAGCAATGAAAATACAATAACATACAAGAAGACTATGCCACTACTAACAAAATATTCTACATTTTAACACAGTACATCAATGGTTAATGAATACTTCTTTTTAAGTAAAATAAATATTACTGATTCAAGAGTTATGGCTTGAAATTCGCAGAAGAGTGTCAGGAAAAGTTAATAAAATCTGCATGTTATATCATTCCTATAGTATTTAGAAATGTGGCATAGATAAAAGATACGATGAGTTCATATTAATTAAAAGTACCTGGAGATATTAATGTTACTTCTCTTTCCATTAGAATTCAGCATTTCGTAGTGATTACATAAACACTGCCTAAACTACCACTTTATGATAACAATAACAAGTTTTATAATCATATAAATAATTAAGTCATTATACAATATTTAAATGGCTATCATCACTTCTCACTATAACAAAGGAATAATAAGTCACTTCCATCACAGAACACTTGGTCGGGCAGATATTATATTAAATACTGGACCAATTCTTAAGAAAAATCGCCGCAATACAGATCGTAACTCAGGTTTTAGATCAAAACACATTATTTCACACAAAAGTGGATAATAATGTGATGTATGCACTGCAAATCTTTCATCATCCATTTTCAATATTCTTGTGAGGACTAGAAGAAGCAAACATGTCCAAGCTTCTCGGTGAGCTTCAGACTGCAAACAAAGAAAGTACTCTAAAGCTTCACGGCAAACAGCAATAAGTCTTTGTTGAATTGTGTTCCATGCACCTTGATGAGATTCATCACTGTACATCTTAAACAGAATACGTAATACACAAGCCAAACTTTGAGTTTCTTGTTTCAGAAGGTTTGGCTTCACATTTCCTTTAAAACCAGCTTTCCACAAGAGATTTCTCTGCTCGTGATCTGAATTAAAGGCCTTAGCAAAACAATGAGATTGGAGAAGACAGTCAGTCAAAAGAAGAAGGTGTTTAGAACTTAAATTTCGATACATTCCTTGTTCTTCACGTTGTGTTTCCAGCAAGCTACTTTCTCCGTGAAGCAAATCTGCTTGGGCTAAAGCAAGATTTTCTTGATCTTCCTTTCGTGAAGTAGCCGGAAAGAAGACAATATTGTCTATTGTTTGTATGAGTTCTACCTGCACAACACATTTGATTAGGAGGCCAGCAAATAACTTATTTTCAGATCCAAATGCTATTTCACAATCTTGTTCCTTTATAGAGGTACGGTCTTCCGGTTTCCAGCTCAATAAAGCATTTGGTATGGTGCAATTAAATATGTCAAGCATACATTGGCAGGTCTTATCCCATGTTGCTTCAGTAAATTTGAGACCATTTGAATTGACCAGGTTTTCCAAACAGTTTGTCCCAGATCGGGCTAGTTGCTCATTATCTTGTTGTACACACCAATGCAGTTGAGTATATAAATCCTCCAAGAGCAAAGGTCCCAATACATCAAAATACTGAGTAAAAACATCAATTATAGCATATAGTGCATGATTGCAGGTAGTTGTCATCCACTCTGCTTTTTCAGAATGCTGCTCTGGTAGTTTCATGTTGTCAAATATTCTAAAAAGGACTTGAAACAAATCTTTCCACCAATGTGCTTTGAAAGTTTCTCCATATGTTTTCACTATTTCAAATAAAACGGTAAGTCCTCTTGTGCGAACATCTAGTTTACATCTACTGACAATGCATGACAACTCAAAGAGCAACGGAAACCATCCTCGCACCCACACCCTATCTTCTTCAGGTACATTAATATCTTCCATATTGAACTCACAAAACAATTGTGGCTTATCATCAACATACTGAGCACACTGTAATATGAGTCTTATTGCTTCCATACTCGTGTCAGGAAAACTGGCGTTGCATGCAAACTCTGACAAGCATTTCACAGAATCTTGGAAAGAATCTATCATAATAGGAAAATGCTTGGCATATAATTCCACAATAATTTTCCCTGTGGTTTGAAATGCTAGCTCAACGATTCCTTCATCATGATCTGAGGCCGCTAAATGAAAAACACTAAAGATGTTTTTCCAACCAGATCGAATATTAGGTGCCTGTGAATTCACCATCTGAGCAATACAACGTACTACCATATCACGAATAGTGGGTGATCGGTTCTTCTTCATAATATGTTCAAAAGGCCGCAAGAAATCTTTTTGAAACCTGAAGTTTGCAAATTCACCTTTTTCTATGAACTTCATAGACAACTGTCGAAGAGAATCCACAGCAAAAAATGCAATATCCTCGCTAGGATTGCAACCCACTTTATTGAAATGTTCTCCCAGTACTTGCCAAATGCGAGACCATTGTAATCGAATTCTCCCCATGTTGTAATATGATATTTCAACTATTTTCTGTAAACTGAACATTCGAGGGTGTGCAGGATGAGCCAATTCATCAACAGACACCTGACACAAGGCGTTGACAAAATCTACAATAGCATCACCATCCAATCTAATGGATCCAGTAAAGATTCTGTCCACAGCAACAACTACACTTTGAGAACTTGCTTTTCCAATGGATTCTTTAACACTTGGATCTAAAGAACTTAGGTTCAGTTTCAGAGGATCAGAGTAATGTAAATACTGGTGATCACCACTATTAGTTTTAGGACCAGATATAAACTGAGGTCTAACACCAGTACCAACTAGTTGAGCTAATTCAAGCTGAGAAATACATTTTATGATATCTAACCATGAACCACCTAGGTAATTCCCATCTGTATGAGCAACAGTGATAAGAGTCTTAATTGTGTCAATATTCTTAGCTTTCATTTCAGTAATAGGTGAATTGGCTGTGAGAAGAGTAAATCTAGCCAAAGCTTGAACATATGCATCTCTTTCAAGGGTCATGTGAAAAATACAGGCTATCCTTATTGCACAACGAATGCCATCCAAACACAGAGATGCAATTTCAGGATCATCACAGTCTTGAAGACCTACACTAAATGCTGCTAGGAATGGCGTCCAAGCCATCTTAAACATTGGACGTACATGTTCCAAGTGTTTAGCAGAAGTAAATGGAGCTTGAACATGGCTTACAGATTCCATCAAATTCTTTGCGGTGGTTGAAATAGCCTCCATTTCCATATTCCATAAAAATCTCCGCTTCTTTTCACTTGATATAACCTGCTTTCCAGGCTTGTTTACTGTGCTTTTCATTTTGATTTCATGTCCAGCGATTTCATCATAGATATTTGACAAGTACTCTTCAGGAAGGTCCTGGCTGTCGCTGATACCACGATTTAACTTGATATATTGCTCTTTGGTCATTTTACTTTTGACCTGAGGAGAATGCAGATCAGTAGTCAGCATAATAACAGAGTAGGCAAGCACATAAGCAGTATCAGCACTCGCAAATAATCCGTTGTTAGGATTACACTCGCAATATCTACTAGCAAATTTCTCCATCAGTCTATCAATTTTCTGAGCCTCTCCCGGAAGTCTAAAGCCTTCAAGGAAGTAGCGAAGAGCAGAAACAATATCTCTGCTGCTAAAATCCATTTGGTCAACATATGCGTACATTATCTCCTTAGCAACGTCCTCATTTTCACCAAGGAAATCGCCAATACCAGTCTTATCTAACCGCTCATCATTATGTAACCATTCAGCAATTTCAGCTGGGGAATTCCCCAATAACTGTTGCTCTTGAAGAAAAAGAATGCCTTTTCTAGGTTTTCTACTAAACAAGGTAATGCCAGCCTCCCAAATTTCTTTCTGGTGTTTTAACACTTCAAATTGTTCAGGTGTATCGGGTAATTCACGATTTCCTTGACCAGAACTACCTGAATTAAGGCTATTACTGCTACCATAAGACTTTATAGTGCTATCCTTTGCTGAACTTGGATCACTATCAGTTTCTTTATTATGATTCTCCGAACCAAGGGTAGTTTGGGAGTTTGGATTCACATACAAATCTTTACTCCACTCCACCATGCATTTCAAGATTGATACAAGGCACTCCAATCCACGAATTCTCATAGACTTTTCTTGGTTTGGTGTAGCACCAAGCTCCAAAGCCTGGCGGCCCTGAGCTATTTTCGAAAGATCATTTACTAGTCTTTCAAATAGATTAGCAGCAGAGAGATCACAATCATAATTAACATATATATCAACCACACTTTGAGCATCAGCACAAATTCTTGTTAATGCCTGTATCACCATCCACTTATGATCAAAGGATGAGCTAGAAGTTTCTAAAATATTAAGAAATATTTCTTTAAAAAACACTTCAATTTGCATTTTTAAGTGCATTTTGAATTTAGATAGAAGAGTTAAGAATATTGCTAGAGAGAGTTCAAAAACTTCAGGGACGGATGAAACACCATTTTTAGACAAAGCCACACAAAGATATTGTTTAATGGCAGTAACAAACATTTCATTTGCACGAAATACTGGCCCTGCATTCTGCAAAATTGAGAGTAGTAAGTGCAGAGAGAGAATTTTTGAACGAAGCTCATGAGATTTTGGATCTGGCTGGCCTTCCGGAAGAGGTTTCATTGACAACTTGCATAGCGCTCTAAACACTAAGAAAGCATCTTTCTGAAGAACATGGGTAAATTTAGCAGTAACAGCAGTATCTGCTTCATTGCCTACATCCATACTCTCTTGAGAAGGAACTCTAGTAATGGGAGGGGAGCCTGGTTTTTCTGTAACATTATTTTCAATTTGAATTTCCTGAGTTGTGGAAACATTGGTAGAATTTGCAGTAGTAATATTGCCAGTCTCACAGCCTTCAACAACTTCATCAACAATTTTATCTAACATACCCCGAACCATAACTTGTGTAACTTCTTCAGGTCCTAAAGATTCTCCATTATGAGACACTTCCCCATTCTTTCTTGAATCTTGCACAATATTTTCACTATCAGTACTTTTAACTTCAAGAGTATTATTTTCATTAGTTTCAGAGGCTATTTTGGTTTTAACAGCTTCATCAGCCGCTTGACTTTCCATTCGAGTAAATATGACATTCAACATTTGCGTTAGAGTTGCCCTAGCAGTTGTCTGATTTATTAAGTTTCTGCTGGCAAGGTATATATTGTAACATGTTCTGACAGCCAGTAATACAGTTCCTTCATGAACTTCCACATGCTGACTAGTAACAACTGTAAGTAAAGCCTTGATAATTTGAAGTTGGACTCCTTCATCAGTCTGAGGACCTCCAAAACAGCCACAAATTGTTTCAACAATTCTATCAATTAGATACTTTCCTGGTGTGGTGGAATCTGGGATATTCCCAGTGAGATGACCATATGCAATCAACTTTTGTAAACAATCAAGAGCTGTAACCACAATTCTTGAAGCTTTACTCTGACAAGCTAATTCAAAAGGAAGGAAATACTTCTCTGCAGTTATTACATTAGCTTCGTCACTTTTTGGTAAGGGTAAAGCTGAAGAAGAATTAGGGTCATTATGACCACCTGCCTTCAATTCGATTCTTATTTCATCCAAAGCCACTTCACATGCTCGTTTTAATTGAGAGTGATGGGATCTCTTGATATCCTTGTCACTCAAGATCTTTTCCAGTGCTCGTACGATAAACATTTCTTTTGTAGTAGAGGTCCTGTGCATCGTTGTCTCAAGAAACTTTACAAATTCACTCTTCGGCTCGGAAGTCAGAAAGCATTTTCAACTCATTCTTGACCTAAAAAGTTAAAATGATACAATCTTATTACATTTTAATATACAGTATAAGTAGTGATGTCTGGAGCTAATTATTTAAAAAACCGCAACCGTACCTGACGATTCTCAGGAATGTAATGGAACATATCGCAGCGTTTATCGTTTCGATGTCAGTCGTACACAGTACCAGAAGCAAAATAATCTGTTTCTCCTACCGAAATAGTAAGCTTACAGAAATTGCAAAGGTGCAGAAATCCCACGTAAATAGGTTTAATTAATAACTATGACGAATCTTTTTGGATTACAGTACTTAGCTCCACATAATGTCACTATGAAGTGGAGGATAGTCGTGGTGGTCGTAATCAGTCATAATCCTGTTTTCACAGAGACTGTACCAGGTTCGCCAACTTGACTCATCAGTAGTGTCCGGTTGTGTTTGAAAATGTTCTTCAGTCCTTACCAAATTTCAATGACAACAGTAACTTGAACATTCAAACAGAATATTCAAACTTGAACATTCATAAAAAATAGACCAGAAAGATTTGATCGGCACACATGAAGGATCCGAAGCAGAAGTTGAAATCTACGAGTGACACACTCAGGACACACTAATACAAATCCACGTCCTCAACTTAGTCGACGCGTGTCATAGATCGAACATTATCTAACGTGCCTCATATTCTTCCATCTACGAAGATCCGTAACTTGAAGAATAATTTATTAAAACGTATATAGACCTAAAATATGGACTCAAACATTTGAACAATGAGAGCAACTAAATTCAATAACGTTAATAAATATATTTTCCAACAAAATAAAGAAAGTGTGATCTAACTACATACAAGGCACAGTGTCAAAGCGGCTACACACATTCGTCATTCGGCGAATCCCGAACAACCGCTCGCCGAATAGCGAATAGTGAGGATGGGTTGCATGCTCTTCGCCGCGTCATGAATATCTGCCCCCGACCCCCTTCACGGCAAAATAAATTAAATTCAAGTTGTACTACAAAAACTACAATTATGACTACAAAAAGTGTATTTATGGTTTATGTCTGCATTGATACAAGCGTTCAAGTGTGTTTTTAGATGTAGTAGAAGTTGTAAGGTGAGAGGGGGGGGGGAATGATGTGTCCCAGGGGTCCACGGCCAAGGGTTGCTCGGGTCTCGCTGAATGACGCATGTCTGGAGACGCCTTATTCTTCCTATTTCTTCCTCCACGGTGCAAAGTAAACTGGAGTAAATGCTTAGGAAAATAATTTTCCTACTTCTATGTCAAACTAAAACAATGAGCCACTTTTGATAATATTTTCCAAATTACACTGTAATACAAAGGATACTTCATATGAAGATCAAAAATAAAAACATTTCAGAGCACGTGATTCAACAACAAACATATGCTACGCTAAATACGAAAAATGAATTAAATTGAATCACCTGTTTCGACAGAATCGGTGCGCATGGATAGACAGACGGACGGACGTCGTATTTTTTTAAAAAAACTTTCGGTAACGGGGACAAATATATCTGTAAAAATCTCGCGATTCTTTTCTCGGTTACAATACTGTCTATACCACGTATATGATAAAGTAAAAAATTATTCATCACATGTATATCCATTTTACTGATAAAGGATAAATTTAAATAAGATTGAAATACATAGTTATGTTTGAAATTATATGATGTTAAAAAGAAATTAGATGTTAAAAATTAGGAACGCAGCAAAGTTGAGTTTAAAACTTCACAGAACCATCAGATTCCACATATATTCAGATTCATATCCGTTAAACTTAGATTTCGAGGTGTCTGACGTTTCATCGGATTATTTCACAGAAAAAGCACCTCAGATACATGTCTCCTTCTTCACATTTAAATATAAAAAACAAAAATGCTCCTGGCAAACATTCTGGCATGCAAATTTAAAATATAGAAAAGTTTTTTTAACTTGCTGAATGGTGAGATTTTTTTAACATGCTGAATGGTAACTTAGCTCAGAATCGTGATTATTTGAAGAACTAATAGTTCACCCGTCTTCATGGAAAAATAGGTTACTTATAAATGTCGTGTTCACTATGAGTGAAGGTTTTGCGCAGTATTTGATATTTGCATGAATTCCAGTGATGCTTAAATTTTTTCATGTTAATTAATAATTAGCTCCTAATTCGAAGCATTTTTCCTATTTTATTAATTAATTAATTTGAAATAGGATAAATATAAATTCCACATATTTCCCGCCGAAAAAATGCGTTATTATGTTTATTACATCACTAGCAATAAATTATCAAATTATTTCCTAATGTGCAAATATACACTTCTTTTACAAAAACAACGGTTTGGGGCCAGCATAGCTTTTTAGCATAGGCGCTAGCACCGTGCCGCATTTCTATTATTTAAATAGTACCTACCGTCCCACCTTCGCGGTAGGCCATGTGCACCATTCCAAACTCAAACATATTCCGTATTTTCCGTATGCCCTCCGTTGTATACATATCCCATACACTTATTTAATTTCCATCAATCAACAACTGCAGCAGGTAATTTCCAAATAATTCTTTTGATGGGTCATTCGCCAATAAGCCATTTTAAACTCCTTTTCGATTCAAAATTATTAATTTTCTTCTCTACCAATATATAATAATGTTAACGTAACATTATAACATTATGTTAACATAACATTATTATAATAATGTTACGATAACATTATCCTAAAACAACGTGAGAGACAACATAGGAAGGCGTGCATTATGGGATCGCTCTATCTTTATGATTTTTATTGTAAAAATCTGGAAGAGAAGAAATTAAAAGACATTTTTGCATATTGTATATAATCTTGTGTGGATAATAACCTCTATAAGAATTAATGAATGGAATTTTAATATGGATGCCCTATACTACACCATGGGATGCTACTAAATATGAAATGTTAAACAGTTGGGAGGTTACTAAGGTATGAGAGTGATCCTATAAAAACGTTAATTACCATAGGTGAATGAATCATACAGTTAGTATATAGGGAATTGCCCGGAAGTGATGTAATGGAAAAATAAATAACATGTTTACGTTACGTTATGGGCGCGGCCACAAGTAATGATGACATGTTCTTACACAACATATTTACAAACAGAGATCTATAACATCAGATTCAAAATTCAGCAAAGTCAGCCATGAGCTTAGGAAGTATTCGACAGAAAGGGTCTTAGAAAACTGCGAGAAGTAATGAGAATATTTTTCACATATAATATGACTGTAAAATTAACTACTGGAAAAAATATATTATACTTGAAGTTTAACTTAAAAAATTTTCAAGGAGCTAAACAATACTCATTGAAAATTTAATATGTGAATGCTTCACAGACAAACACAAGAAAATCCATTCGATTTGCTATACCTCACAGAACATCGGCTTTCAACTAACATCATCAACGATACTGCTATTTCTCACTATTAATTAGCAAGTTCTTACTGTCGGCAAAATTTTAAAGCAAAAAATCCCCACAGTGTATCTACGTTCCTAATGATATTTTATCTTCTCCACTTCCAGGCTACGAGAACTTCTGCGTAGATAGTGTGTTCAAATTTTCTGCAGTTAATTTGACCGACACCGGTATTGTTGTTTTGTGTATTTATAGACCTCCTCAATCAGATCTTAACATATTTTTTCAAAACTTCGAAATTGTTTTAAAACATATCACACATAATCTACTAAATTATCGTTATATGTTGTGATTTCAACATCGATTTCCTGAGTACATCCGACTCTGCACATTCACCAGTTAATCGATTCAAGAATCTTATCGACTCCTTCAACCTTGTAATTACGATAAACGAACACTCGCCTCTCCTGTTCATCTCAAACATTAATAAATCAAATTATCGTCAACAATGGAATCTCGTATTTTTCTGAAGTCACGTATCGCCGGATACAGCGATCACCATGCTCAAGTATTGGCTATTAATAATAAACTAAAACCACTTAAAATCCTTTACAATTTTTCAAGAGAGTTTAATGACACAAATCAATCCATATTTATAAATTATTTGCGTGAAGAAACATGGAAAGATGATAACAATTGCCAAAACACCGACGACAAATTCAATGTATTTACCTCAATATTCCTAAAACATTACAACTATAGCTTTCCCATAAAACGCAAGTTAATTAACACAAAGAAATACAATAGATGAATCACACAAGGGATAAGAATTTCTTCAAAAAACAAACGCCGTTTATATTATATTTCAAAACTCTATAACCAACCACCCAAATTCCATTATTATTTTCATAAATATAAG
This sequence comes from Laupala kohalensis, assembly GCA_002313205.1. Classification (NCBI taxonomy): domain Eukaryota; kingdom Metazoa; phylum Arthropoda; class Insecta; order Orthoptera; family Trigonidiidae; genus Laupala; species Laupala kohalensis. The sequence goes on from NNCF01127036.1 coordinate 371,806, forward strand.
ACCGGATGAAATCCATGTGGAATATTGTTAACAATTACACGTCAACTTCTGAAAATCGCGAAGAAAATGTTTCTTTACTAAATGATGGCAAAATCGTATCAAATGCTCAGGACATCGAAAATTTGTATAATTCCTACTTCTCAGAAATAGATAATATAACGAACACAATATATCCAAATCAAAGTCCTTCAATTATATCCACCCACGTACCCAATTCTTAGTTCACTTTCGAAACTAACGCCAGTGAAGTCATGAGACTCATCAGCTCATTAAAATCAAATTTTCAACAATTATAGATGAAATACCCGAGTTTATTGTTAAATTTTCGTCCCACGCTATATTAAATCCACTCATAAATATTTTTAATAGTTCTTTATCAAAAGGGGTGTTTCCTAACATATTTAACATAGCTAAAGTGAAACCTTTACACAATAAAGGAAACGAAATTAATATTGGAAATTAGCGACCAATATCTCTACTACACATTTTCTCAAAAATCCTAGAAAAATTGTTCTATAAGCGTCTTCTAGATTTTTTATCAAAAATTAACATTTTCTCTGACGATCAACACGGCTTTAGGAAATCCATTTCCACTACAAGCGCCATATTCTCTTTCTTAAACGATGTTACCACATCTCTTGACCGTGGAGAAAATCCTCAGGGTGTTTTTCTTGACTTATCCAAAGCATTCGATGTCATCGATCACGGTATTCTCCTTTCCAAATTGCATTCTTTAGGCATTCGTGGACTTACACATCAATGGCTGACTTCTTATTTAAAAGATATATATTAGCAGGTCGAAATATCTTATACTAAAAATAAATTACTTCAGCGTTGTTTTTCAGAAACAAAGCCACTTACTTGCGGAGTACCCCAAGGTTCAATTCTCGGCCTTAAACTCTTTTTATTGTATGTGAACGACATGTCATCATCCACATCAGATTGCAAAATGGTTCTTTTTGCTGATGACACTAATTTTCTGTGTAAACACGCCAANTGGTAGTAATTTTCTGGTTTTACTCCGGGTAGTGGTGGATTTTCCTTGGGCAGGAATATCATTAATACTTTTGTTTTATTAATCTTGAATTTTTACTGCTCTAATATCAACAATTTATTTTGAATAATAAATGGATAACAGTAGGTATTTATTAAATAATTTCTTTTGTAAATATTAAATCCGCCACAACCCATTGGTCCTTGATCGGAATTGGTGGGATGATCCCTTGTTTGTCTACGGATACTAACTTAGTTTATTGCTCCCCCCCATGTGGTCATACGCAGTTGGCAACTGCTTTTTTGACAATAAAGTTTATATTTTGAAGAGAATTTGTCAAAGATAAATTTTGACATGATTAACATTTCATACTAAGAAAAATCTTTGTGAAATTAATATAGGGTTTTTGTTCTTTGTTTTCTTCTGTTATGAGCTCATGAAGTTTTAAGATGAAATGTATGAGGAAATTTTGTTTGTGTTGTAAGAGACTTTGTTACGATGGTAAGATTGAATATTAATACACCACTAAGGATGTGAGGGTGAATGAAAAGGATTTGAGGAGCATATAAAACAAATATTTAGAGAATAATGAGCCACAAATTTTTGTTTAAATTAGAATAAGCACTCATTGTTATACAACACATATAGATATATAATAATGTCAAAACAACTACAGTATTGTCTAAACAATTATTTCAATGTGAGGATCACAGTTTTAAATGTAAATGCTGCATTTTGGAGACACAGCTAGAAGCAGTGGTTTGGATACAGATTAAAAATGTGGGATAGCTTCAAGGGTCAAAAGAATGACAGCAGCTCAAATTTCAGAGACACGAATAAAACAAAATGTTCTTCATGTAACCTGTTGTGGTAGGTGAAAAAAGTGAAACTAATTGCGAAAACCTCGACCTTTAGGAACTCAATTAGTTGACACCAATATAAAGAAGGGTTACTTCGCATTAAATAACCTTTTCATCTCAAGATTCTAACTAGTCTGGTTCTAGCTGCAAATAAGAAAAAAGGTGTAGGCACCAACCAAGTATTTTCATGCCGAGATTGAACGTCTGCAGAGTTGTAGAGGCTGAAATTCACATAAAAGCACGTGAACGGGAAATGTGTGATATCGGTATGTCCGGACACAATACACCTGGAGAACGGATTGAAATATCCAGGTCTGAGGAAGGGCATTGAAACGGAGCATAAAGTCGCAAATTAATTTTAAAATCTGTATTCAAAAATAAAATTATTTGGAAAAGTTTTGAATTAATTAATTGAAAATTGAAGAGAGTATATTGACGTTACGACGTTTAATGGGCGGTTGACAATGGCGAACAGTATCCCCATCGCAATAATTCTGAGTATAGTTAGGAAATACGAGGACAATTCCTAAAAGTAATAGTGTCAAGAGTTGTGATTACATCGTTCAGGTGGATACACACAGCAGATAAGGTAATGGCAAACATAGAGAAGAGAGACGATGTAGAGCGGGAGAATCGGAGAATGGCGGTAAGAGAAAGGATATGAAAGCGGAAAGTCGGGAAGAAGGGAGAGAAGGATGAATTTATGATACAATATCGCAAGGCTAAGAAGGTATTGAAAGATGATAAATTGAAGGTCTTAAGACGTAGCATCACAAAGCTGGAGGATGCATTGGAAGGAATGAAGGACATAATGGAGAAGGATTTAGAACGTTTAAAGAGACTAGAGGAGAGAAATTATCTGATATGAAGCATCAGATAGAAATAAAGATAGAGAGGTTAATAAATTCTCCGCAATTGAAAATTCCACAATGAGACGATCAGGGGGATTTATGGATGTTTTAATGGATCAAATATATGACAAATTAGTGAGATTAGAGAGAAAGATAAGGGCTCTAATGACCTTGACGTTGACGAGCCCCAAAGTCCCACAAAAAGAAAACAGAGAGAAAGATGAAGTTAGGAGGAAGGAAGGTGGAAATAATTGTGGATGTATTAGATGAACGTTTCAAAAGAATAGAAGAAAAGGGGGAAACACATGGAAGTATACAAAAATGATATTATGAAAAAGGTTGAGGGATGGGAGAGCAGGACACGAGATGAAAGTATAGGAAGATTACAAGAAATGAAAAAACGTGTTCGTGCGGAATTAGGTCAAGTACATAACTGCTATAAAGCATCATATGTTTGCATTGTGCAGAAAGGAATAGAAATGATGGAAAAGGCAGGGGTAAATAATAAGAAAGAAATAATGCTGTTGTCACAGGAAGTGAAAACGGTGGATGAAGTAAGGGATTGTGTTAAGAAGCGGGTTAAAGAAAAGGTGATACAAATAGATACAACAAAGGAAACAAGAGGAAAGGAGTTGGTAGTTATCAAAGAGAGAAAAGGAATAATTAAGTAATCAAACACGCGGAGTACCTGGATTGAAAAATAAGGAGGTACTACGCAGAAGACCAAGGTTAAAGATATTTGGACTAGGTAATGATTAAATAGAAAACGAGGGATTGCGAGAAAAAGCAGAAAAGAATTTGAAGGGAGGAATGAAAAAGAATATTTTCGAAAAAATCCAATTATCTTGCAGGTCTGGAAACCTTAAAAACATAATGCGGCAAGGCAGAATATATGGAGATATGAAGAGTTATAGGTTGTAGGATCTTTGGAACCAGTTAGGTGTTATAAATGACACAGATAAGGGCATTTTGCAAAAGATTGTGTGAATAAGGATATTTGCGAACATTGTGGACTTGCAGGGCATAAACACAAAGATTGTACTAATAAAGAAAAGCATCGCAATGTGTTAACTGCACAAGAAAAATCCAAAATGCGGAGCATTCAATACTGTCGCGGAAGTGCTCAGAGTATAAGCAAATAATAAGATTATTCAAACAATCAACAGTTTATGGATACTATAATACTACAGCAGAATACACAGAGGAATGCAACAGGATCGAAAGAATTGGGAGAATATATGAAAAGAAATAAAATAGCAATAATCTGCACCCAAGAACATTATGCACCGAAGGGAAAACCGTATCATGTGCCACTAACATTCAGAGTAATATCCGATAAATCATGGGTGATAGTCTATGTTAATGATAAAGAAATAAATATCATGCACATGGGAAAGTACTCAGAAGAAAATTGTGAAGTAATACTTTGTGAAAAGAAAGATAGGCAAATAATACTAGTCAATATTTACAATTGCCATGGTGGTGATAAAAAGTATTTAATAAAATTGGAGCAAATTTTGGAAGAATTTCATGGAGTTTGGATGCAAATGCGCGATCAGGACTATGGGGGATCGAAAATGGAATAGAAGAGGGAATGAAATGGAAAGATTTATTTTGAAAAAGAAATTAAAAATTTGTAATAATTTTGGAGAGAATACGTTTATGGGTTCCAGGGGACTCTCAATAATTGATTTAACATTATCGACTAGGTTAAAAGAAAATAGAACTACAAGTTTGTGCTTAAAGGAGGGTGTTGAAAGTGACCATAGTATTTGAGATAAATGCAGATAAGAAGACGCAAGAAAAAAAACAACTTAGGCTAAAAGTGGTATGGGATAAATAAAGGGAGTCAAAGGACTTTTATGATAGTATCTACGTGAATATGAGTAGTTGTGAAGCAGTTGAAGAAATAATAGATGTTTTACAGCTAGATTTACTAGGATTGAAGGAGATTTGCACACTGCGCTTTGAAGGAAGGCAAGGACAGCAGTGGTGGACCAGGTAGCTATGAAAACTGAAGAAAGAAAAAGGAAGGGCACGAAGGAAATAAGGACGATGTAGGGAAATGAGAAGAGACGAGAGAAAAATATGAATATCGGAATGCAAGGAGGAAGTTCAAAATACCTGTAGTGAGAGCAAAACAGCAAAATTGGGAGCGCTTCTTGGAGGAGGTACAAAGAAATACATGTTGGGGAATATCCTACAAAATTGCAACGGGAAATATAACGAAAAAAAGAAGTGTGACATTCAATGGGAAAGGAAGATGAAATAAAGACATGGAAAGGAATAGGAGAGAAGATAATAGGAACATTATTTCCGGAAGGCGAAGAAAGAACAATAGTTTGGGATGGAGGAAAACGGTGAAAATGAAGGAACAACGGAACAGGAATTGACAGAACTGGTCGAAAAGTTAAATAGAAAGAAATCAACGGGATAAGACGGAATTCAGCATGATATAATAGAAGAGAACTATAATTATATAAGGAAAGACTTCAGATTATATAATGAGTGGATTAGTCGCGGGTGTTTCCACAGGACTGGAAAATATTAGAACTAAAATTATTCCTGAAGGATACAAAAAGAGATTGGAGGAACCCAAGGTCATACTGACCTATTCCGCCAGTGCCCACACTTGGGAAGATACTTGATAACTGGATCGGAAATAAAATTAGAGACCACGTGTAAGGAAATGGGTTGCTAAATGATAGACAATACGGTACAACGGGTGATACAAGAAGTAAAAGGACGGAAGGAAAATTACTGCGTGTGTGTATTTTTTCGATGTGAAAGGGGCGTTTGACAGGCAGTCTATAATAGATACATTAATAACGATGAAAACAACTGTATATCTGATTCAGATGGTGAAATCTTACTTAACACGCCGCACAATGTATTACAAAATAGGAAATGAAAGGAATCTCCGGCAAGCAACTTGTGGATGTCCCCAAGGATCGGCAACGAATCCTCTTTTTGGATAGTAGTAATGAACAATTTACTAGAATACATGGAGACAGAGAATATGAAATTTCTGGCGTATGCTGATGACTTGGTCTTCCTTGAGGAGAGAAGTCGCGGGGATTTAGAAAAAAGATGTCAGAAAGGTATAGATAAAATAGTTTAGTTCAGCAGAGAAATGGGAATAACTATATAGAGTGAAAAAACAAAAGCGACATGGATAGGATATTCCAATCTAAATGAACGAGATTCCATTATAAAATTAAAGGAAAAGAAAATACGGATGGTTCACTCGCAACGTTATTTAGGTATAATTTTGAATATAAAATAATTGTTTACACTGCAATTGGATAATGAGACGAATATGGGAAATATAGTATTCTACTGTTTATTGTGAGTTGGAGTGACAAAATTTAATATTAATAATACAGGACTAGTGAAGCCGTACAAGGGGGAGATACGCAGTATTTTAGTGTATGGCGGTAATATGTGTGGTCACAACGTACTCTTTGCCAAATAGACAACTAATGGTGAAACATGCAAAAACGAGAACAAACAGGATTTTACAGATGACAATGGACATGATGTAAAAATTGGTAAATAATTGTAACGTGAGTTAAAGAAACCTTGCAATGACCTTGTTGAAGGAAAGGTATTCAAATGTAAATGGCCAACAACATAAATAAATAATAATAAAATATTAGCCAATTTCATTATTATTTTACTCCGGACGATGAAACAAAAGTCCGGATACACTACTATATCATTTAAAATATTTCCCACTGAAGTTCTTTGTATAACCGTTTTTTGCTTCATCTATGAGCGACGGGGGTGTGCAGAGAGATTGGAATCATGGCAGGTTACAAAATGACAATCTAAATTAGAGTAATGTTATTGAACGTAAGATTTTAAATTGAAATGAAACACACTACATGGGGTTGAAGTCTGCCACAAATTCCATAATGATTCAAATAAACGTCAGTTAGAACACTTGATAAAGAAACCTGTTTTAAGTGACATAAAAACGCAAGTGGAATTTTAGTTATTAAGCTCTTCTCCGTGAACAATATTTTGAATCCATGTATTAGAAATGTCTGCAATTAAAAGAAAATGCGACAAATACAACGACTATGTCTAAAGAGTATTACCGGGGGATATGGCTCCATATCTACGGATGCACTGGAAATATTAAATGGTATTCTACCGTTGGAACTCATGAGAATAAAAGGCGAATATAAGATGTTTGTATATTATTTTATAAAAAAACAGGTGGCGAACTATCAGCGACACTGCATACTGTTAGTCACACTACTTGGGTGTATATAATTTCCAGTTAGTAGGTGCGCTATTCGCACTAGTTGTGCAAACTTCACAGTCACTTAGTGGATTCGCTATTCGCACAATCTGTGAATATGTTAACTTCGGTCGAATTAAAGTCTTAATTCTAGATTATGGTCTCTAACTCCAACGGGTTAATTATTCATCTGAGAGCAAAACTTAAACTCGTGATTTGTAGGAAATATTGTCAAGTGTTTCAAAAGTTGAATTTAGCTTCGAAGTGAGGCTAGTTCATGCGATACCCAAGAAACGACAAAGTTCTATTCCTTCATAATTCTTGGTTTTATTGGATGGTTAAATTAAAATTCATAGTTAGATTCCCAAAAACATTAGTGAAAAAAATTTAAATATCCTCGAAAACTTTCAGACGAGTAAATACGTTTAATAATCATAACAATAAATAAATACAATTTAGAGGTTACATTCAATGACGGACAAATTATTCAGCAGATTAAGTGAACACACTTAGAGCAGGAATATGTTGTTTACTTTACTGTGGCACACATTCTTTTTCAAATGAGCATGAATCATAAAGTGAGAAAAATTCTAGTAAAGGCGCGTTTAATTTTCTTCTTATATTTCCCAAATTTTCTTGGGGTACTTAAGTCAAAATATTAAATCAGCACTCTCAATAACATGAAGCAGCTAGTGAACTCCACCAAAAATTCAGAAATAAATTCCTAAATGTTTGAATAATAATTATATTTACTGAAATCGGTGTCACGAATTCGTTTCAGAAAAAATGCGAATATAAGCGTGGAGGGAAATTTCGTCTAGTTTGTTTTAAGAGATATTACCTCCAGTAAAGGCATTGTTTTCATGAAATAAACAAAAGAGGTAATTATTTTTAACTTCTTTCAGAATTCCTCAACTTTTACAAGTAAACTAAGTTAAAGTTTGCTATCAGAATACGGGAAAACACAGGAGCAACAAATCAGAACCTTAATACATTCACGGCAAAAACACCAAATGACAGTGTGACGTTGTTTTACATTTCCGCTTCCACCACTAATTTTGCTACCCAAAACGAGCAAGAAAAATATATACTCAAACGAATGAAGACGAAAAACCTACTTATATTAAAGTTTTTAAAAATATAACAAAATTGGCCTTAACTACCACAACCTACTGGCCCATAACACTGAGCATCCCCACGTTATGATGTCGACGGGCAAAGCTCCCAACGTATCTTATACAATGGGTTCCCTCATTCGCTTTGGCCTCTGGCGCTGCCGTATTTATGTTTCGACAACAGATGTCGAAAGAAACACTGGTGCCATTTAGAATCACATCAACGCACATATCCTGGCAATCTTTCACTTCACACCCCTTCGGCATCGTAAGGAAAGTCTCTGAAAGCTGCACTGGAAACTAACATTTTTCCGCCAAAGAAATATGTTCGAAAGCCAGTCGGTGTGTAAATTAGTTAGTACTCAAGTAGTTTTACGGCAAGTGCCTTTACTACTGATTGGTTTCCGCCTAAGCTTCATATTAAAGGCGTTTATGGTATCTTCATGATTTATTTGTTCCAAAATGTAATTTTCAATGCTAAGCAATGTCAAAAAATTCAGTCTTTCTTCTAAGATAAAGGTTCGAAGACTGTTTTTTAAGAGTATAAATTTTGAGAATTTCTCCTTTCTCCAGACAAATAAGGGACCATTAAAGACAAGTATATTCATATACCCGTTCATTTAGAAAGCTATCTTTTATGTTGTTTACAAACAAATTTGTACATCCACATCTCTTTACTAATGATTTTTCAACTTTTCCATATTCTGATTGAAACTGAATAGAGAAGTTTTGAACTGCAAAAGTTCGATTTACCGTAGGTCATCGTTATACGTGTTTGCCAAGTTTTGACCTGCTGTAAATCATGTCTCTTCCGCATGCTCTTTCAACTTCATCTATAAATGGAATGAAACTCTGGGTTCGAAATTGGCTGACGTTATTAACACAAGTTGTACGAATAGCAAGGCCACTAAGTGGTGGCGATATTCGCACAACTTGTGCCAATAGCTTGCCAAGTGCCACGCAGTGATGGCGATAGCCTCAACTTTTGCAAATAATTACGCAAAGCTATTGTGTGTATATGTATATATATATATATATATATATATATATATATATATATATATATATAAATAA
>NNCF01127036.1:380991-393642 GCA_002313205.1 Laupala kohalensis
TATATATATATATATATATATATATATATATATATATATATAAAACTAAGTACTGGGTTATTCATTTTTCGAAAATAAATTTGAGTCGTCTTGAGTCCTGATCAAACTTGTTGATAACATCCTCGATCATTTGTGAATAAGCTATGAATCGTTTTCGTGCACACAACAAGCACAATTCACTCAATCTGTCGTCTCTCATGGTAGAATATTCCAGGTTTTTACACGCCTTACAGTACTGAACGAACGCTCTAGTGTACAAGTTGTTGCTGGAAGCGTCAAATCGATCTTCAATGCTTTAGATACAGCAGGATAAAATGTTTCATCAATTAAATCAATATATTCTTGTGACTTTTTTGAAGTCACGTCATTATTCCACATCTTGTACCACGTTGTAGCTTCAGCCATGAAATTTTGTAATATATCTCCATATAAGTCGTTTATATATGTAGCATTAACAGCAAAACCGGTTTTGTCCAATTTTTTCATTGCATCGTATGAAGCTTCAAAAGCGAAAGAACTTTTTCATGAGTGGATGAAAACCTATTTCTCAAGGAAGAAATAATTGAATCCATATAGTTTATAAAAATAGATCTTCTGCATCTTCGGCTGGATCTATGTGATTGTTTCATTGATATTCGAGAGCATTTAAATTCAATAAATTGAGTTTAATAATGCGAGTTCTTCTGCAATCTGTAGTGCCTTCTTGAAGGTGTTATCGAATTCATCTGTAAAATTGTTTCGGTGAGACTGAAACACATGTGTAAGTTTCACGATATGATCATTTACCCCTTTAATATTCATGTTGACATTTTGCTACAGATTACATACAGGTTCGAGTTTAGAATACGTAGTCATTACCAAAAGAATTACAATATACACTGAACTTGTCGTAGTGTTATATAATTGGTAGGCCTTTATCCCAGTCTCTCGATTAAATGAATTATTTGTGTCCTGAATGTTTCCACTATTGTCAAAAAACTGTAAGAAAAAATACGTATACTTTTGTATTTTGCTGACCATTGTGTTTCACAGAATAAAGGGATATTTGGTATCACATTACGTCGCAAATTATTATCTGAAAAATGTTATCTCTGAAATTACTAGCTCTAAAAATTCTTCACGAACCTGCAAATTTTTTCCATCGTCTTCACTATGAACAATCGAACTCCAATGGATAATTGCTCAATGCCACTGATATCTGCAGTTTTATCAGCCAAAACTGAAAAAACGGATGCTTAGTTCATATCTTGTATTATTATCTCTAAGAACATCAGAACACAGAATCAGGTCGTTTTGTATTCTATGCGATATATACAATGTGTTTCTTTGTCCGAACCCCAAATGATGTAAAATTTCGTAACCAAATTCTGCAGATTTAATACGTCCATAAAAACTGATCCTTCGTCGTTTTTCCTCGAAGAGAAATATCGTGTTGTCCTCAAAATAAAATTGTAGAAAGAATAGGTCGAAGTTTCGCTCTATTGTCTTCAATTTTCTTGTGAGACGCAGAATTTAATACCTCGTGTACACTTAATTTTTCCCTGTTTATTCTTTTGTCAAAATCTTTAGACGCAGCTAATGCATGGGCATGCCACTGACTCGAGGCACGAGACTTTGCTGCCTCATGAAATTTGTTATATTTTCGACATGGAGAGATAATAAATTGCCCTTGTACATCACGATGAATCGGATACCGAAAAGAACACAAACCCGACAGACAGAACCTCTTGCAAAAGCAGAATAACTTAGCCAGGTTTGGAAGAAAGCCACTCGATCCGGATATTTCGTTTGATAGAATTCAAATATTTTTAAAATAATATTGATTAGGAATCCATAGTTTTCTTAATAATTCCAAGCATAGTTCATTATCTTAAGTTCAGTTGATTTTAAATTGTGTCCGATATCCATTCTTTCAAACGTACACACGAAGAAATGTGAACGACACGCTCGAAATCACTAAAATTGTAATTGCTCGTAACGAAACGGTAAGGGGTATTATGCACTCTTCTGCCTTACGGTCTGCGGGCGCCCATGAACGTAATATTTCAAATCCATGTATTAATGACGTCTTACATTAAAAGAAAATAGGACTCACAAGATCCTACTTGGAAATAAGACAGTTGTATATTTTCTTTTTTTTATCTAAAAATAGATATCAGGGACGATGTGTATGACGGGACTTGTGCGAATATCATTTTCAATAAGTGGGTTCGCTATTCACACAAGTTGTGCAAAAATCGACACTAATTCGTGGACACACTATTCGCACCACTTGTGCTTAATATCCATATCGTTCGAAATTTATCCGAAGGTGTCAATTAAACTGAAGGAGCTTGCATACGATCTACAGGGGCTAAACGTACATTTGTTCAGTGTGTCCACCTTGTTTCACTCTTTTTTGTGGGACTTCTGCTCGTCGACATCGAGGTCATTAAAGCCCTAAAAACTTGTGCAAGTAGGGAAAATGCAGTTACGCACTAGGGAGAGCCATGTTCTCAATCATACCCACTAAAAACCCTCCTGAATTACAACTCAAATATCTCAAAACATTACATTCATCATTAAAAAAGAGGAAAATGAAAGATACCCTAGCGTCGGGGTCGAAAAGAAGAAGAGGTGACCAAGGAAGATCAGGAAAGAGAAAGCAAGTAAGTGGAAGTAATGCCAAACCCAGCTCGGGGCCCCGTGTTTGCCAAACACGCACTTACTAGATGTAAGTCCCCCGTGGGGTTCACTCTCGTAGTGATATTCCATTCATTCAGTAGCTTTCTCCTCGTGCTCTGAAGTCCCGTAAATTTCTATGAAGTTTTTAACGGGGCCAAGGACAGAAATCACGGGCCCCAGGACGAATTGTTCCGCTACCCCCTCCTCACTGCCTTTACCGCAACTAAACTACACCCTTTAACGTTTGTATCAATGCACGCATATACCGTAATGATAAAGTTCTTAGTAGTACTAATTGAACACTACGACGGAGCTTCGACTGCGTTTCTCAGGGTGGGGCGGTTCAAAAATTCGAAACCAGAAGAAGTGTCGGTGAGGCAAATTGTGTAACATGATATACGTGATAACTGTGTAAAGTGAAACCAAAATAGAAACCCGAGAACCAGGCCGATGCGAGAAGACGGAAATGCAATCCCAGGTTCACGAGTTTAACTCTTGTCGCCCCAAGATTTTCTCTGAAAGATGATAGTCCTCGGAGATGATAACACATTCCAAAACACACTTCATCTTAGAATTTCATAACAATCGTTTGAGACATTCACGAGAAAAAAATACGAACAGAGTAAATTTTATACATGAGCAACAATTATACACTAAGACCTGCCGCGTCGGACCTCCTTTGGGACTCGGGTCCCAAGTCGCTTCGTTTGCCCCTCCCTCATCGGGCCTGACTTTTTAGCGATGTCAGTATTGAGTCGTGCGTCATGACATACGTTGTACGATGTAAAACGAGTAGGAGGTGAAAACGAAACGATGCGGGTCTTCGGTCATCTGCACTGCCAATGTCGTGTCTTATAAATTTGAAAGAGTAATATGAATTTGCTTTAGTTAGAATTTTCGTGATGCGGACCCCTAGCCTGTACTTAAATCCGCTTCTGCAACTCGTATTCTTTAGTGCCAAATAATTTTGCAATACTTGTTTAAGATGAGAAAGGAAAATAAAATATTTCTGAATTTTTTATAAAATTAAAATCCAATCCATATATTTATGTCATTCAAAAAATGAGATGATTAGGAAACAACTAGAGTAGTAATTGATAGCTCATGGTATTTTTATGTAGAGGTACTAACTTACTATTAAGGTTTTTAATGGAAAAATGTATATACAACCTAAATAAAACTTTATTTGAAAAAGTAATGAAACAAATTTTTTTATTGTACTGACTCCACAGCTTCATAGCAAAGAATTATTGAACCATAATTAAATATATTACACTAGAGGAGCATGGTGTCATAATGTACTGAAAAGGTTCTCAAGGAAATGAAAAACAGTGCGTAAATTACTTTTTTATTTATTAAAAAATCATAGGTAAAGAACCTTCTTTCCCAATTGAAATTTTATCAATTTATAGCCATTTCTTGTTGTACTTGGGCTAAGAGGCAACATTCCATAACCATTAACTTCAAGACTAACAAATAATGATGCATTGAAATCAAATGGAAAAACTTCTGAAGAAGAACAAGACCAGTTTGTAATATAAATTCCAATTAAAATCAGTAGCAAAATATCACAGAAATTCACAAGAAAAATGGCATTTCTCAGACAATTCTACAACACATTAAAAATAACTAACACAAGAATATTTTTAACGAGGCAACATTGTTCAGTAGAATTTATCAACTTTCTTAATCCATTAATTGCCAATTTTTCAAACAACTCACTTCAAACACAACTATAAAAAGAACATTACAAAAACCAAAATCAGACAGGAAATTTAAGAAAATGTAAATTACCCCGAAACAGAAGTAAATCATAATCATCCGCTATTTGCATCCAATCTTCTGCATTATTTTTCAGGTTAAATAATTCAATTTCTCGGATCATGGAGTGATGATCTTTTGTCAATGAAGTGACAACAGCTATTTCTGAAAATGTTAATGGAACTTAGATGAAGGAACATTCACCCCTTCATATTCTTTATCTTAATTTCCTCCTATTTTCATCCCCTCCTGATAACACTAATATTTTAAAATATGGACATGAGGTACAAGAAGAACTGTGTTTTGTAGAAAGCATTTGCTCCAGATGTAATTAACATTTAAGCAACTCATTATAAACTAAAATATTCATATAAAATCTCAATGCAATCACAAAAAAACTCGGGAGTCTGTATTTTATTTCTCAGTCAAAAATCTCAGCCATCAATACTACATATAAGATACCAGTCTCCATATCCATTAGAGGAGCAAATAACTCTCCACAAAAAGTAATTGAACATGGAAAGGTTCCATCTTTCAGGACAGAAATCAACACAGTATTTTATCATCTTGAATTTCTTTCTTCATTTATGACATTACATTTAAGGCATAAATAAAACCATTCATCATTAAACTAAACAGCTCTTGGTTTAAATAAATACTTTGATCTAAAGAGTAAAGTTTTTAAAATCTTCTAAAAAGTCTGCCTTTTATGTTATCTCATACAATTTGAACAAGAAATTGGTACAGCTTTTGAACATGTTAATAAGTTCTTTCTTAACACACACTAAATAATAGTTCAAAATTTTGAGATATTAAGTTTGAATTATCAATTTAATGTAAACACTGAAAGATACATTAGGGTCAATTTACTGATTCACAACTCTCATGTTATTGTTTACAACCATTGTACTCAACCTAGGAAGGATCAGATTAGTCAGTGCTATGATAAAAAAAAGTGAGGGTAAATTAACACTTCAAGGAACAAGTCCAAATACTAAGTGGGATTTTCAGAATGTGATGGCACTTTCAGAGGACATAAATACACTACACACATATACCTGATCATTCCCATGACAGACAAGAATTTATAAAAACAGAACATCCATAAGAAAAAAACTAGTACAATCAAGTGACCACACATTCAGAAAAAGTGAAAATTCACTTAAATACCAAACAGGTTTCGAAATGAAGACAAATCAAATAGTTATTTACAAAATATAGTTCTATAAACTACACACATTGTAACAGCAAGGTCAATTTACAAAAAATTAGATTCCAAGAATACTTTACTCCATGAAAATATAGTGAATTGTATGTACATGCTAACATGAAAACAGTTTTACCATTATCTATCAAACTGACAAAGGTAGACATTTAGACAGATAATTTTACATTCCATGCACATTTCACACAATCACTTGACAAGTGTTCATCTTGACAATTATAAATAAGTCACAGTCAACTAGTCCCAATTTTCAGCTGGTGCTTGGTTCATGTATGAATCCAATTCCTTGTCCAGATGGGATTTAGTATTAGCCATATATTGATCCAGTTGAAGATCTAGTTCTTCCTTTGAAGGGAGTTTCTGTTGTCGTCCCCGGGAACTCCCGCGGGGTCCTCCTCTAGGTCCTCCTCTAGGTCCTCCTCTAGGTCCACCACGAGCTCCTCGTGATCCACCACGAGGTCCACCTCTTCGTCCTCCAACCCTCATACCACCAATGTTCCGCATACTTCTTCCAGGTCTTCTACAACAAAGGATACAAAAACATTGAATTCCTGTGCACATCAACCATATAACCTACCAGGAGGAAGGAATGTTCCCGACTACGCAGAGGAACGTGCCGCCCAGAATGTGAAATTGGGCGATATTATGAACACTCCTGCCCTGGCAGAGCACACTGAGAAACTTTTCTTCTACTATCTGCGTTTGAGCAAATAGTGTGAGTTCTAATGGATTCCTCCTAATACCGCCTCTTCTGCTTCAATAGACAATGGAAAATGAAATTGGAATGTGCAGTGGTTTCAACTAAAACCTGAGGATTTCTCAAATTATATTGAATTAATCTTCGTAAAAACAAGTCAAATTCAATATTATTAATTACATAAGATATTATATTTTCTCCAAAAACTAACACATTGACCCAAATATAGTGCGACATTTTCTCTCTCCAATATGTACCATTGAAAGTTGTTTAAGATTAGCAACAACAAGTACGGTATTGTGCACCTAAACAAGCGAATCTACTTATAATTCCTAATCATGAATTTGTCGTATTCCAAGAACATTACAAGATAGCTTGTCGTCTTGCTGGAGTCGTTTATAACACACATGTTGTGTTGCAGTGGTGATGTTTACAGTAGTAGTTGAAGCCCGTGTTTCTGGTCTTGGAAGCTCACACACCAAGGCTTCTCTTGTCTTTATCAGTTCTAAATATTTGCCTGCAATTAGAGAAAATATTGACCAAATTGATTTGAGCTGGGTGCTAGGTGGCCAGTTCTGGCAATACTGCAGCATGTAATCTTAGCTGTCTAACATTTCTTAATGTGAGGCAACAGCAGCTATTTTCAATTTGACAAAACCTTAAGTTTTATTTCCATTGATTTCAATTAATGATTCCTTGATAACTTCAAAACACAATGTAAGCTATTTTGTACATGGATAATCATTTGGGGTTTTCAAACTGTAAAAATGTGTGTTATTGCTATTAAAAACATACTATCAGTCAAAACATAATTTTTCTTCCAGATTCTGTTAGCTCATACTTTTAGACTCAATTTTTAAAAAATTCATAGGTTCTGCTCTGACTTTTACTTAAAATCTAATTCAAAAACTTCAGATTTTTTGTTCAAAATTCTAGTTGTAAGTCAATATTGTCTCCTATATTTAAGAGAGAAAATGTCAGAGAAATTATTGTAATATGATAAGAATGTCCAAAGTTATGATTTTTTTCCTAAAACAATGTCACTGATTCTAAATTTCAATTTTGTCTTTCCCAGTAAATTTCAAATATTTTTACCTTTAAAAATTATTAAAGGTACAAGTAAACAATTTTACATTGTTAGTTAGGATCCCAAAAGGAAAAAAACTCAGATTCTGAGCCTGGGTTTCGTGACCTGGATGATTTGTGAAGGAATGACCCTTAAGTATTATATTTGTGATTGCACTTTTTTCCTTTTACAAAGCCATGTTGAGAATTAGTAATGAGATGGATAAATTTTTCTGTAAATTTATTAGTAATGAAGGGATCAAGTCCTTTGGCTAATGATACTAAAATGAAGATAGGCCTGTAATTTTAATCATTATTTTTACTGTCGGATTGAGGGGACTTTTCCATATTGAAGACAGCAGTTGAAGATTGATTACATAAAATTCAAGAAGGAAATAAAGGGGAAGATTTACATCTTTATACAACATTTGATGCAAACTATCTCATTAGACAGAAACTCTCCTATAAGTTATTCAACACAAAGAAAATCATCTTCATTGATTCATAAATCAAAGAAATTTTTTTAGCAAGAGTTTTCTTCAGGTTCTAGAGGGGTGTTAGACATTGTAAGAACTGATTTGAAGTGACTGGCAAACAAATTGCTCAAGCATCCTTGGAGGTGTCAGCACTTATGTAATGCAAGAACAGATTGTCAGGAATGGAATTAGAATTAGACTATAAATGTAATTCCAAAATAATACATCATTAGATAAGTATTCTTCAACATTTTCAATATACTTCTGATAATCTAACCTGACAGCCTAATACAAAGTGCTCTTTGCTTCTTAAATCGGAAGTAATCTTCAAGTAGATGAGATAGCAGCTAAACATTGAGCAATTTCTTCTTACAAATAATACAATAAATACATCCTTGGAAGAGCTATTTTATACACAGAAGTAATCAGGATCATGATGATTCTTGATGGAGTAGTTTGAGCTTATAATGTCGATAAGATTTTCTTCAAAGGTATAGAAAGCAAGAATAGTTTTTGCTAATGTGAACCCAGATACAAAATAGCCTTCATTGTGTTGACAGAGTTATCTGATATCCAATTATCTTGACTTGGACATAAGAGTTTGACCACTTCATTTTATTCATAGTTAACTCTGAGAGAAAAGTTATAGTCACTGAAATGTATTATCATCAGTCTGAGTGTACACAATAGGACTCGCATCACGACAGTAGGTGAGGCTCCAATAACATATTGTTGGCTTTGTTAGATGTTGCAACAAACTGTTTAACATCTTAGATTTCAGTCAGAAAGATATCAGATTTCATTATAGAATTAGCAGCAATCAAAAGGCTACTGCCACAGGAGGCATTAGGAAAGTAACCCAGAAAACTGAGTTCATTATCAGATATACTAGGTTGAAGATATGTTTCGGTTAAAATAATAACATCAGGAGTTGGTACTAATAATCTTTGATTTTTCTTCATATTGTTGTTTGGTTCTTAGACCATCGACATTTTGATAATAAAGGCCATCCAATGTTGATCCATTTGAGATATTTTTGGAAAGTTTGGTAAAAGAGAATGAGGGTGTATATCTACATAAGTACACTTCTTCTTACAGACTAGAACCAACAGAGGATTACCTTTGGTAAAAGGTAATCATGGGATGTGTTGTGGGCAGTTTTCTTTTAGTCCGTATTATCATTTTCACGATTTAAAACTGCTTCCCTTTTTAGTGTTTAGTTTAGAGAGAATTTCAATGGTTTTCACATAGATTGAGTTCACAAGGAATAGACTGACAATTATTGAAGACGGTAGTAACATCAGAGAGAGTATCCATTTGCACACTAACGACAAAGTTATCATGAGCAGCATCAAGTCTCTTAATATCATTACTACTATTAAGCACTGTTTGAATTTTGATAGGTTTGGGAATATTACTGATTCTTTAAGATCATTAACACCAATATTATCAGATGATTTGCTCAGGAATTTTATGAAACAAGAGTTGTTCCTCCTCTTCTAACTTGCATTTCAAGGATCATTTGCTGTATATCAACAGATGTGAGTTAGGAGTAGAGGCAGGATCACATATTTCAGCAGTATTGATTAAATATGTCTCCAATGTATTAATTCTGAGGCAAATTTCTTTGATTCTTCAGATAACTGATTCTTTAGAGTAGAAATATCACCAATGATAATCAGTAGCTGTTGTATTTGTAAGAAACAAATGGCCTTGTGAGTTTATTCACAGAATTCTGGAGAGAAATAATAGATACTTTAACAGTAGTTACCACTGTTAGCAGCACTATCAGGAAACCTAAGCACGGTCATGGGATTCTTCTTGAAATCAAGTACTTTGTTTTCTGAAGCTCCTACAACAGCAAATTTTTTTGTGGCAGAAACATGGTAATGATCATTACATGTGTTACATACTGAAACATCATCACTAAACCCATTTCACATCGTCAGAGATATCACAATAAACATGCATAGAACAAACAAAATCGCAACTGTCGTGAGGCGGGTTCAAATGTCCCGCGCATCAGAAGTGCTTACCTAAACGATACAGAACTACTGCGACAATCACATCAGAGTGCGGGCCACAATATAAATACGCTACACACTGGCGCTCGCGAGAGAGGAGTAGAGGGAGAATAGGAGAGGGAGAGAGAGAGAAGTGACTCCACTCCGCCTTGTCGGTTAGAATTGACTTGTACGGTCTACAGAATTTCCTACAACATTCCTTCTCGGTCAGAATAGATTTTCACGGTCTACGCCGAATTCTTCCTACCTTGCTTCCTTTTGGTCTGAATTGTTATCAACTGTCTCAGTCGAACCTACTTTCTGACACTATCTTTACCCAAGTTACAACTTCACAATATTGCACAAGACTCGCCATGCGCTCCGTCAGTATTGCTGTCTCGTCGCCATACGCTTCACACCGCCGTTCGCTGCACTCTGGATGAGTTGGGTAAATAAAGCCTGTCAATGCTGAGAATGAGGCTGTTATTACTCCTTTTCTCCTGTCGCTGGTTCTATAAGATTAGGGCTTCCACCTCCTTTCTAGCCAGCTCCCCTTAAAGTCTCACGGCACTGGTTCTCCCCCTCTAACGGGGGAAGCCGCCGTCGCCCCGACACTACAATAACAGACACCAAATTGCAAGTACATGTGTTCAAAAATATAAATAAGCTTTTTCTTCGCACAATGCAAACAAAACAACCGAATTTATTGCAGAGCAAGAAGACGTATTTACAGAGGCGAAACCAGAGCATAATTGAAAATTTCTTCAAAAATCCACTGTGTCAATGTTTTAAAATATGCATGAAATATAAAAATTTATTTGAATTTTGCGCATCTCAGTTCTCATACCACACCGCTATCACCAGAAGTGCTATGTAGGATTATTTAATACATTTTCTAGAACGTCCACTTTTACTGACTTCTCATTCACAACTGTTGGCCCAGTAGTTTGGGCACTACTGCACAAGTAAACAACTCTAAATATTGTATTCTAAATACTTCCCACCCTAAAAACCATGGATGTCTGTAAAAGAAAGATCGAGAATTGTGGTTTTGCAAAGTTTTTTAATGTTGATTAAAAGAGATTCCAGGTAATAGTTTCTTTTGAGGTAAAGTCCCATTTTTCCTGGGCTAATAGAGGACTGTTGAAATTTTACACGGAAAAATTACTGTATTCATTTTAAAAGAAAACATTATTATAAAAGAAGACTATTCTCCGAAAAGTAGTCTATGCAGCTAAAGTTATGGAAAACAACAGGCATATAATAAAATCGAACAACTGGATGAAATCCATGTGGAATATTGTTAACAATTACACGTCAACTTCTGAAAATCGCGAAGAAAATGTTTCTTTACTAAACGATGGCAAAATCGTATCAAATCCTCAGGACATCGCAAGTTTGTTTAATTCTTACTTCTCAGAAGTTGGTAAAATAACGAACTCAATATATCCAAATCAATGTCCTCCAATTATTACCACCCACATACCCAATTCTATGTTCACTTCCGAAACTAACGCCAGTGAAGTCATGGGAATCATCAGCTCCTTAAAAAACAAATTTTCACGAGGCATAGATGATATACCTGAGTTTATTGTTAAATCTTCGTCCCACGCTATATTAAATCCACTCGTAAATATTTTTAATAGTTCTTTATCGGAAGGGGTGTTTCCCAATATATTTAAGAGAGCTAAAGTGAAACCTTTACACAAGAAAGGAAACAAACTTAATATTGGAAATTACCGACCAATATCTCTACTACCCACTTTCTCAAAAATCCTAGAAAAATTGTTCTATAAGCGTCTTCTAGATTTTTTATCAAAATATAACATTCTCTCTGACGATCAACACGGTTTTAGGAAATCCTTTTCCACTACAAGCGCCATATTTTCCTTCTTAAACGATGTTACCACATCTCTAGACAGTGGAGAAAATCCTCAGGGTGTTTTTCTTGACTTATCCAAAGCATTCGATGTCATCGATCACGGAATTCTCCTTACCAAATTGCATTCTTTAGGCATTCGTGGACTTCCACATCAATGGCTAACTTCTTATTTAAAAGATAGATATCAACAAGTAGAAATATCCTATACTAAAAATAAAATACTTGAGCGTTGTCTTTCAGAAACAAAGCCACTTACTTGCGGAGTACCCCAAGGATCAATTCTCGGCCCTATACTCTTTTTATTGTATGTGAACGACATGTCATCATCCACATCAGATTGCAAAATGGTTCTTTTTGCTGATGACACTAATTTACTATGTAAACACGCCAATGCTCAAAAAGTTTTGTCTAACCTTTCGACTTGGTTCCATGCAAATCGTCTCATTGTAAACACTGACAAAACAGTGTCTATGTCATTTCACAATAGTATCACAAAATCTTTACCCCAGGTTTCTCTTTCTTTAAACGGAACACAATTAAAAACTGTTACAAATACAAAATTCTTAGGTCTCCATATTCAAGACAACCTCAAATGGAATTGTCACATTGACAATCTTAATTCCCAATTAAGCAAATTGTGTTACGCATTCCGAATCTTAGATAATGCAGTTAGTCCACGTATTTCCCGTTGCGTATATTTTGCAAATGTTTACTCTCATTTACGTTACGGCACTACCTTCTGGGGTAATTTCGGTCAGAGTATTCAAACTTTCAGAATTCAGAAGAGGATAGTTCGTATAATTTGTAAATCTCACCCCCGAAACTCTTGTAAACCTTTATTCAAGGAATTAAATATCTTAACACTTCCCTGCATCTGT
>NNCF01127036.1:393746-410785 GCA_002313205.1 Laupala kohalensis
GTACACACAATAGTAGTAATATTCATCTGCCTAGAGTGTCACTCTTTGCCAAAAAGGACCTTATCATTCGGGAATCGTTCTATATAATTCCCTACTCAAGAATATAAAAGATATTATGAAATTGAATCTTTTCAAATCCGCGGTTAAAAACTACCTCCTGCACCAGTGCTTCTACAATGTAAAAGAATTTATTGATTTTAATAAAAGTTAAATTCGTCTTGTACTTTATCACGCCATTGCTGTAGTACTTTTTAAACAACTTATAACAATTTCAAAAACTATTTTCTTGCATGATTGTGTTGCCTTATGGCTCATATTAATTTAGTTTTATGTGTACTCAACTTTGGCACGGTTGTGTACATAAATTCTGTAGCCCCATCCTGGCCCGGGTTTTTCTCCGTTTTTCCTTCTGGTAGAGGCGGATTTATTATACAGGTTCTCTAGGCTTTGTCTAGGGGCGTGTTTATTGACACAATAAATCGTTAATTTATTGTTATTTCAATTCTTAAGATTTTTAAACACTATACTCAGAATAATCTATAGTTCGATAATAACTTGTACATGTAAATTTACAAACATAAATTTACAACAGAAGTATCCCAAGAATTTGTTTATTTCGCTAACTCCACCTGCAAAAGTATGTGTGTTAGGTCACTTCACCTGGTAACAGAAAAATGAACAATCCCTCCCTTCAAATTTTTGATTGATCCTATTTTAGTTTTATAAATCTTTGACTCATTTGAAACAAATAATATTATTTCTTTTCTAATTGTTTAATTAATTACTGTAGCAGAGTAGCATTTTATATATTTGAAATATTGTTCCTGTCGATACTCCAGAGATAAATATTTTAAATTTAAAATAAGTAAGAGATGTTATTCCTTCCTGGTAATGTACGTTGATATACTTTAAATTATAGAACACAATCTTGATTTAAAATTAAAAGAAACATAAAACCACACTTCCAAAATGGTTTCAAATGTTCAAACCCAGCCTCCTCATTAAAATGGTTATTAATAAGATTATTCTTACAATAAGTTTCATCCTGTGTTTTAGTTTAAACAGATTAATATTTAACTGTATTTATGTAGGTAAAAAATTGTTTTTTGCAATGGAAGATTATTAAGCCATAGCTACAAAATAGTCTACAAAAAGTTCCAGACAATATTAAACAACTACATGTATCCATTACCATTTAAGTTATCATATCAAACAAAAAATAACATTTTCATTCCTTTCCTCCACCACCACGGTTGGCTAGAGGTTCTCAATCTCAAAATGCTCTTGACGACTTTCTGAGACTGATTATCGCAAACACTAACAAGCACATAAAAATTACTCTAACAAGATATTGAGAAACAAACATGATAGCAGGTGAAATTTTATGAAAAGAAATAAGTAACTTCATAAAAGAAAGTATACATGAATTCAAAAATTATTCTTAATAAAGCATTTTCATTTTAAAGAATTGGCCCACTTATCAGAAATATAAACAAATGCAAATCTTGTTGTTAGACTGACTTAAGACCTATGAAAGTAACCTTTAGCTCTTCCTTCATAGAAACAGCGATAAGGCGGTTTGAGAATGAGTCTGTGGTTATAGTCTGAATGGCTGGCTATGCCAACACTGTGCTTTAGCCTCATCTCATTATTATAATGGATTATTGTTGTAATGGAATTGTTTGTTGAAACTGCTTCACAGCTGTCATGAAACTGTTACAACAGGTCTGCAACTGGAACAGTCTGACACCTCTAATCACATCCCATCAAGACCATTGGAAGAAAACAAGTTACTTTCACTATCAGAGAAGAAGTGCTTGTGCCTTTCAATGAAAAGACTCACAGGAGCTTGAGCAAGCCACCTTAAATCAAATAGAAGAAAAACACACATTTTTTGAATAATTTCTAGTGTATTTAGAAATTCTATGATAATTTGTAATTGCATTTAATTGTGTGTCCCTGGGCAGTGTGTAAATTACCCGACTTTTCCTGGATTTCCCGGTAGCTCGCTACCCTGCACGCCACTCATGCTTCTCAATTGGTAAAGTGGTACACTGGAGAGAGGTTGAGATACACTATTCAAGAGTATGTTCAAAACAAATTATTTGAAAAAACTTACCTGAAAGAAGTTCGAGCACCACTTAAATTTCCCCTCTGTGGAATAATTGAACCACGATTGAATCTTGATCCACGTACACCACGGGAAAACGATACACCTATAATGTGGTAATATATAAATAAAATATTGAAACATAACTTACCATCAACATAAAATCTTTCGTGGTCTATTGTTAGGGGAATAAAAACCCTTCCGTATCCAAATTATTTCTGGTTCAAAATCTTTATGACTGCTACACAAAGACATATCCTATTTCTAACCTCTTCCACGCAATGATGCACGTCCTCGCCCCCGTCCTCGACTGGGTGTATAGATGTTGGAAGGGAGGGTAAGTCTATCCTTCACAGTGCTCCTCGGAGGTTGACCCAATCGTTGTCTCACACTCCACTGAAATACAGAATATTAAGAATTGGAAATGAAATTCATTTGTATTTTTCAGGCAGTAAAAATGTGTGTTTATTGTGATAAATAAAATAATACCACTCAAAAACCCACCAATTATCTTCCTGTCAGCTTATACTTTTAGGATTAATTAAAAAATTAGTTTCACTGGTTACTGCTCTACCCTTTATCAACAATCAAATTGGAAAATTAATGTTTTTTGTTCGAATACCCAATTTTGAGCTATTATTATCTGCAATATTTAAGGCATTGTCTGTCAAAGCTAGGCTTAAGTACCCACTCCAAAAATGCTTCAAATGATAGTTTGAACCATTCCCTATTCAGTGGCAATGAATTTCCATACCCTTATGGCAAAAATTTTGAATTATTTGATTTAAAATTACAACGGACATATATGGAGAAATTTTCAAGGGGCTTATGTTTTTATGATATCATGGTGAAAGCACCAACTTAACGTAGTGAAAGAAACCTACTAAAACATAGCAAATGTACATAGGAACACAATGACATTAAGATTTTCGTAACATACAAGAATACTTCACATAGTAATTTACGAGAATAATAGTCACTAAAATCTGAGGAAATGGCAGAAATGGCACACGCATAATGTGACTGAAGGCAACACATTTCTTGAGAATGGAAGAGTCAAACGACAATCTAAATTTACTATCAAGTTTGAAAATCACAAAATTGCTGTCGTCCAATTGTAAAAATCAATAGAATAAATTACTAAATAATGAAAACTCCTTATGTTCAATATTTTCAAGTTTCGTGAAGCAACTTGACTTCAGTCAACACTGACATAATACCTTAAGAGACATGTTGCTAAATGAATTTTTCCCTAATCTGTAGATTCTGAAAATGTTATTTAAAAATGTACTGTAGCACAATAATTTCCAAGGTTATGATTTTTTCCACAAAACACTATCACGCACAGTAAATTTCAATTTCTCCTTTTAAGGTAAATTTTAAAACTTTATACCTCAAAAAGTATTAAAGATATAAGTATAAAATTTTACATTTTAATTAGGATAGCAAAAGGGGACAAATTTATTAAATCATGAGATTCTGAGACAGTGGGTCTCACAACCTGGATGATTTCAGATGGAATGACCCTATAATAAATATTTATACGGGTAGGCGGGTAGAGACCTTCTTTTTAGGTAGCTCTACTTCAGGGAGTGGCGACCCTGCCCATGTGAGTCGGTAAACACACTTTAGCGTCTGGTAAAGGGTCCCAGCTCAAGGTTACGAGTGAAGACCTCAACAGCTTCTGTGGCGGAGAAGATGGAAATCCGGTGGCAGAAGGGGCAAACCTGCACTGCAGCGTCGGTACTCCAGTGGAGTGGCTGCAAAAGGCGTTTGATCCCAGTGGGGCGGCCTAAATACATTCTCTGGAGCTATCTACCTCAGTTGTAATTTCGCTACCGACAATGCGGTACCCCAACTCAGTACTTCAGCTTGTGAAGCAACCATGGAGCACAAGATAATCGAATCTTTACCCCAGGGGGCTGATCCCCTATCGATCATGGTCAATGCAAGCAGGTTATCGGATTCTGGGTAGCCTGCATTGTGTGCGGAATGAGAGTCAAGAGCTCCCCAATACCTCAACATCCACAACACATCGAACACAAGAGATCAGACCAAAAAGGAACTTCAAATTGGGTACCATCAACATACAATGATCAGGGTAGGCAAACTAAAACAAGTCCTAGACACCATGAGAGAACATAAAATAGGCATAATAGCACTACAGGAAACAAGATTCCAGGACGAGAGAACGATGGAGTCTTCTGAAGGGGAAACCAGGAATCAGGATGCAGCAGCAGCCATATATGTTTGGCACTGCATTCATAGTAGACTGAAGATACCTGAACAGCATTATTGAGTGGAAGGGCGTGAACGAGAGGCTCTCATATTTGCTTATGAAAATAGGAAATAAAAACTTAACATTAGTAAACGCACATGCACCCACGAATGATAAGAATAGGAAAGACAAGCCTGGAATGGATCATTTTTGGAGCACACTGGACAAAGTAGTGACAGAAACAGACAAGAGAGGTGTTACAATCTTGTTGGGCGACTTCAACACTCAACTAGGTAAGGAAAGAAGATACAGAGGCCACATAGGAGATTACCCTGCACAAACAAGAACAAATAAGAATGGAGAGGGGCTGGTGGACCTGTGCAGGAGAGACAAGATGAGAATCATGACCACACACTACAAAGCCAAAGCGAGTAAGAAGACAACATGGACAATTGGAGAAAGACAGTTGTATCATGTAGCAATTTGGGACAAGAACCACTAAGAGATAATGAACACCAAGGTCAGGAAGAACAGCAGAATGGAATCAAATGCAGATGGATATCACACAAAACTAGAAAAAGCAAGACCATGAACAAACCAGGATAGACAGAGAACTGCAAAACAAACACAGATGAATATGCCAAGAATCTGTCAGTGGAGAGTAAATGGGAAAACATGAGGGATATAGTGAAGAAGGAATCTGAACAATTGGCTAGCAACAAGAAAAGGAAGCACAAGTGGTAGACAGATGAGTGAGAGGGTAAAACAGAGTCCAGAAGGAAGGCATGAATGAAATGGCAAGCTAGCAAGAAGGAAAAGGACTTATCTACTTTTGAGGTAGTGAGAAGAATCATTGACAAGACAATCAGGAATGCTAGGAGAAACAGGTGGAACGAGAAGTTGGAAGAAGCTGACAGTGCCTTCAAGAAAAACAAATCACAAATCTTCTTTACGGACGTGAAGAACAGGATAAAGAGATACAAAGCAATAGAACCTTTCATGAGGGGATGAGACAGAGAGCTTAAAATGGGTGAGGAGGAAGTGTGCAGGGAAATGGTGAGGTATTTCAAGGATCTACTGAATGCAGAAGAGCCTCAAANATGGGTGAGGAGGAAGTGTGCAGGGAAATGGTGAGGTATTTCAAGGATCTACTGAATGCAGAAGAGCCTCAAAGAAAGATGACACTACAGAGGACCAAAGACACCAATCTTTGCCATGTACCCACCAGAGAGGAAGTGGTTGGAATCTATTGTGGACCTCAAGAACAATACAGCAGCAGGTAATGACGGCATATGCGCTAAGGAGATCAAGCGGGGTGGTAGGGTGATGGAAGACAGTATGTACAAAATAATATTGGACATATGGACGAACAAGAAGATACTGATTGAATGGAAGGAAGCCATAATCCTACCAATACACAAGAAAGTGTTGGATAATTATAGTGGTGTATCCCTACTGAACATTGGATACAAGGTATTCTCAAAACTGTTGTTGAGAAGAGTGGAAGCACAGCTTGAGTCGAGTATAGGAGAATGCCAGGGTGGTTTCAGGAAAGGAAGAAACTGTGTGGAACAGATTTTCAGGCTCAAGAGGATAATAGAACACAGACATAGGAAAAGGAAGAACACAATAGTAATGTTTGTGGACTTTAAAAAAGCCTATGACTTAATAGATAGAAAAACATTACTGGATGTGCTATGCAACAGAGGACTGGATACTACGACCCTTCAGTTGGTAAGGGAAACATTGGAAGCCACAACAGCCAGGGTCAAGTTCTGTGGTATGCTATCAGACAGCTTCGAAATAAAGACAGGAGTCCGACAAGGGGATTGGCTATCACCTTTACTATTTAATCTGCTTCTGGATGAAGTGGTGAAGCAATGGAGACAATTGAACAGGAGGATGGGGATCGAAGGTGTGCAGATTGGATACGAGATCAAGTATAACACCACAGTGGAATACTTGGCCTTTACTGATGATATGGCATTGCTCAACGAGAAGGAAGAGGGCGCAAAGATGGCACTAGCAAACCTAGCCGAGATTGAGTCGCGTGTTGGTCTGAAGATAGCGTACAACAAGACCAAGACATTTAGTGCAGAGACCGACCGAAAGATTGAAGACCAAGTGGTTAAGAAAGTTGACAGCTTCTGCTACCTGGGTGAAAACATAACAGGGAAAATACAGAACAATAAGAGTACAGCAAGAAGAGCACAACTATTACAGAAACTACGATACACTACCAAGACAACCTATGGTAAAAACAACCCATCGAGAAATGCTCAATATAGAACGACAATCAGGAATTTAGCATTGTATGCAACGGAGACAATAACTTTGGGCAAGAGAATTTGTATCCGGTTGGAGAAGGAAGAAAGAAAGAAAGATATTGCGAGATATATGGGGCACTAAAATGCAAGGTGAAGTCTGAGCACATAGATTGAGACAGGAGCTGTATGATAGCATAGAACCTATCTCAAACATTTACAGAAGAGAAGACAGATTAGGATGGATGCGTTTAGGACACGTGATAAGGATGGATGACAACAGGTTGACTAAGATATGAAATGCAACATGCTTAACAGGGAATAACTGGGTGAAGGAAGTCAGGGAGGACTGGAAGACAATTGGTTTAATGGGAAAAAATCCACTCACGACAGTACAGGACAGGACACGACTGGTCTGTCTGCAAGAAACTGGTGGAAGCTTACAAATGGGCAGATACCAGAATCAAGGTCCAGATCACAGAAGCAGGAGTGAGAAAATGAAAACGTATTGGGAAGAGTGAAGACGCACTGAAAAAGTCACTCGTGATCTGAAGTGGTCGAAGCGAACTAAATAAATAAATGAATAAATATTTATCAGATTATTTTAATTTAACATTTGAAGCAGATAATACCAAAATGACAATATAATAAATATACATTTACATACAACAACGCATTGAGATGGATTTGTCTCACAATCTAAATTTCTGCGTGAAATTTTCAGAGTCCAAACTCAAGAAAATGTCAGAAAGAAACTCGAGTGGAGAGTGGCCCAGAAAATGGGTACAGTTCTTTATCCATTACAGACCTATACCATTACAGCCTCGGAAAAATAAATAATTTTTTTACGATGTTGGCTATTTAATTATCTAGATAGAACGGAAATATTTTCAAAAAAAATCTCTTTATCTGGAAAGGAGGGGGAAGTAATGTCACAAAAACGACACGAGTCTGGCTTCCCACAAAAATGTTATCATTTTAAAAGTTAAATATAGTACTATATACCATTTTTTAAAGTTAAAATAGTTTTTAAATTTAAAAAAAGTACTAAGTTCTTGGTACAATTACAATTTGTACATTACTATTATATTATGTTGAATGAAAATTGGAGATAATTTTGACATTATGGTAAAGGAAACAGCCATAGACTGTAAGTAAGATTTACTGCAAGTAATGCCTACATCAGCACACGATCAAAACTCTCCCTACATCAACCCCCAAAATAGTACTTGAACAAATGAGTCTAACATTTGATCACATTAAGGAAAATATACATAATTTTGTACTCCATAAAAACCCTTTTCCTGTGCATCAAGTAAATATTCCTTTAATTTTCCTAAAATGTTATTCTATATTAAGCTCAATATCACTACATAATTTCTTTTTTTGTTTTCAAGTTTTTATTAGAAATGAGTAATTGAACTTAATTCAGAAATATGAGGAATTGGAAGCAGAGGAAATGTCTGAAAACACCAATAGAAATGAGTTACTTCCAATTTCGAACAACTGAAACATTCACCACTCATAAGAGATAGGAGGTTGGTTTTCAACACTTCATTTTTTCATTGCATCTTCTACAATAAACATAAGTAACTAAGATCTACAAGTGTAGTTTTCTTTCCTTGATTTTACCCAACTTTTATTCCAAGACACTAAGGTTTGCCAAGAGCAAATGGGGTGGCAAAGAAACCTAATGTTAGGACCGTATGTAACACACACACAGGTGTACCTTTATATACAATTTCACATTGGTACACATTAAACATAAGTTATGGACAGGTAAAAAGAGTTTGAACCTAATTTTGATTCACAGTGTATTATAAGTATAATAACAGCATTTAAAATTTTCCGAAAAATATTACTTTTAGAAAAATACTTTAATGTTAACTGTAATTGTAATATAATTAAACTTTTATTAATTATATATACTTTTCTGAGAAATTAATCATGAAATGTTCATAAATAAGTATTTTGTCACTAATTAATATTACATATTTAATAATTTAACAAAGATAGCAAATAGATATTCTGTCAACAATCAAAAACAAGGGAGTAACACATGAAAACCATCCATCAGGGAAAATGTTACATATTTACTTTTTTCTACACATATTGAGTCTTCAATGAAATAATATATGAGCAAACTAACTTTTTTAAGTTTCAATGCAGCCATCACTGCAGGGCGTCGTTCCATTTGTTGCGCCAAGCGCCTGTTGCGAGCAGAAGCCTGATGTTGAAGAGCTGTTGTTTCACGAATGGCACGAACAGTGTTGTCACGATTGTCTCTTAAATAAGTGAACCTGATCAAAAGATAAAGGAACATCACAGTCAAATAAACAGTTAATTTTTTCAAATTATAGGTAAGTACAATAATGAGACATTTGTCACTTAAACAAATGAATCATCTTTAACTAGTTATAAATTATGATAGGTCTTTTTCGCCTAGAGTTGCACCTAGAAAAAATGGCCAAACATCAAGTAAAAAAAAACGAACAAAGTTAGATAGAGTCATTCCTGAAGGAGTTCCAATCATCAATATACATAATGAAAAAAAAAACAGATCAAGTTAAGTACAACTAGAAGGAATTGACAGGATCTGATATAGAATCTCAACAATAGATAAAGAATAAGATACTAGGGATGCTGGATGGTGATAGAGAAATAACATGGTTCACATCAAGGTGGTACAGGGGTATGAAATTAAAGATAGGAAAGGTTAAGTAATATTACTTAAGAAAAAACAGCTTTTTCCTCTTCACTGAAGCGAATAATGAACCACGAAATGGGTCTGAATATACAGGGCAATTTCAGGATACATACAGATCCCTTAGATCACAGAAGTATGATTTATCATATGGTTGAATACTGAAGAACTGAACCAGGAATTGTAAGAAAGTTATCCAGTAACAATAGATTTTCCCGCATTTCCTATCACAAATAAAAATGGAGGGGTTATCAATGACACTAATGAACAACTTCAAGGAAGGGAAGAACACAACCAGGAAACAATGAACTTAATACACCACACAACTTCCAAAACTTCATAACTCTAAAGATACAAATTAGTGTTAGACCTCCATTTCTATGAGAAAACAACATGGTTTTGAAGTCAATCGTCCAGAAGCCTTTCTATTCATCAAACAATATCAAGTCGACCCTTCCACTACAAGAGATACAATATACAAATATTTGCGAACATTTGGAAGAAGAAATGCTTCCTACAAGACGGGAGAGAGAGAATAATCATTAACATTTCAAAAGAAGATAATGGGAACTGTAATATATTGGGGGCTTTAGGGTTCGTCAACATCGAGGTCATTAAAGCCCAAGGAATAACTGTAATAATTGCACTCGAATACCACCTAAAAACCAACAAAAAGATTAACCAAAATCATATACAAGAAATTGCAGAACCTTTACAGCACTAACAACAATTACAAGGCAAACGTAGTATTTAATTTATTGCGTATCCAAACGATAGAAGAAATTTCAAAACTTAAAAAAAAATGAAGCATCAAGATTTCAGGATACGATGCAATAGAATCGCAGCAAACGATTAAATTTATCAAAAGAAATGTAACCCCAAAAGAATTATTATAGACGTATTATAACTATCTTAGTAACAATAACAATAAAAAAGATACTACGTTACAGCCCAAAACACACTTGCTACTAAGAGTGCATTCACAATAAACCATAACAATGCTCAACTCTCTAAATCAATCTAAGAAATCAAAAAATACTCACCGTTCATTAAGTGACATCACTGTCGTGCTTTTCAAAACAATTTTCTTGAAGGCCGACATTTTCCCTAGAAATTACGTAAACCAGAATTAACCCATCGTCAAGGTAAATCCTCAACACAATATACCTAATCACGTAACAATATCACACCGGGTAAGCCACAAAGTCTACGTCTATAAATCCAATACTCGATTTCTCAATCACATACACAAAAGTAACAAGCGAAACATAGCCCATTCTCAAATTGAATACCCTTCTATCCCGTTAATAAGACAACTAATATAAGGGTTGTAGAACTGTCAAAGTAACAGAACCTACACACTCGTTCAAGATGTTCCAGAGTCAACAAAACAATACTTGTTATCCTTCCTAATAAATATGAAAACCACAACCACCACAACTAATATACACAGATCTTTTTCCTGAAGAACTTATCTGCTATCACTACTTCACTTTGCTCGACATGCAATGCCAAGCGATGCAAAGCAATGCTATGGTCAAGCAACAAGCCACAGAACAATCCAACAGCAATCCACGCACAAATATTCCTCGATTTAGAACAACGCTGAAAAATGCGATAGAGGCGTTGCAATCGTGGATAATTCTGCAGCTCTACTGTAATGTGATTGGTTAACAAGCGTCGTATCGCTATTTCACTGAATCATAAGAACGGTTTCAGACTAATTCGTAAGTTGCTCTACAGGTAGCGCTAGCATAGCCTTCACAGAGCAGTACAGTTAAAAACCGAAGCTCAATAATATAGTCGAGACCTTAATGTCTAATGCTGGCACTTCACTTGGCGTTGCGGTATTTGTGTAGTGTATTCGCTGTATTTGGCAAAATATTTGATGAATTCACAAATATCACAAACGTGCCATCCTCACATGGTCCGAATACGCAAATAACACAATAATGCCGCGAATGTTTTCTTATACCAATGATGAATGGGATGTATTTGATATAATTCAATAAACATTTATAGTTTCATTATTCCAGTCCATATTAAAGAAATTGTAGAATAAGAAAAGTCAAAATATAGGTTAGAGAGCCAGAATATCAACAAATCTCGATCACACGCGCTCCACTGACCGAATTACGGCAAACCAAGTACGGACGATTCACGCAAATATTTGCCTTATTTGAGTCCTTAGATGTGTAACTAAAAACCGACAAGAGGACGGATATGGGTGTTCGCGTATTTGCCACAGTAGAGCAAATACATCGAATAAAGACAAATAGTTCATCTACACTTGGCCGTGTTGGCAAATACATAACGCCAAATGAAGTGCCTGCACGACATGTAGGTGTCTACATTATAGATATCTATGTAGAGCTTTATAAAAATGTGCTTTGTCGCTTTTATGAAGGCGTAGTCGTCAGTTATTCGTCATAATTCTTCTTTACGAGTCGCCACATTCACGAATGGCAATTTACAAAATCGAAGTGGATAAACGCACTTGTGAAAATATCGAACCCGCTGCGGGCTTACTATTTCCCCAAGTTGTGTGAATACTGATACACTGCGTCACTGATACCTAGGTTGATATGTAATTTGAGATATAAAAGACAATATACAACAGTCTTATTTCCAAGTAGGATCTTTTGAGTCATATTTTCTGTTAAAGTAAGACGTTTTTAATAGATGGCTTCAAATATCGCATTTACATTGCGAAGTGCACAGTAAGTAAAATTCCATTTGAGTTTTTAGGTCACTTCATACGGGTTTATTTATCAAAGTTTCGAACTTAAGTTTATTTCAATCATTTAGGAATTCGTGGCAAATTTCAATCCCATATAGTGTGTGTCATGAGTATTTAAAGTCTAACATTAAATAAAGTATGTCCCAAATTGAACGCAAGATTTAAATTTGCCGCCATTTATGTAGTGAAGTGTTGACAACCAAAAAAAAAAAACAAATCGACAGCTGACNTTACTAACCCTAAACTGTCAGCTGTCGATTTGTTTGTTTTTTTTGGTTGTCAACACTTCACTACATAAATGGCGGCAAATTTAAATCTTGCGTTAATTTTGGGACATCCTTTATCATTACCCTAATGCAGATTGTCATTCATATACTTCGTATCCGTTATATCACTCCCGTGACTCAGGTTGTAGCATTGCGATTCGGTAGCTGAAAGTCACGCCCGCGAGTTCATACCCATCTTTGGAAACCTTTTTTATTGACTCCTATTTTTCTTACAATTCTGTAATAGATTATGCAATGCGATTAGTGATCCTAACATGGGTTCGCTATTTCCATGAGTTGTGCCAATTGCGAGCGCACCGCGGCGTACTCTGGGCGCGATTATTTGTACGTGTTGTGTCAATAACTATGTACCGTGGCATCTAGTGATCCAGACAGTGGCGCGGTCTCGCCACGGTTAATTGCATGAGTTGAGGCCAACGTGATTCACTGCGTGGCAGTTAGCGAGTCAGCCATGTTAGAACAGGAAACGGAAGTTTCCCTTTGATAAAGTCCAAAATTTTGTACAAAAACAGTAGAGTGTAGTATCGTGCAAGATTAAGCTTAATGTTATTTAACATTTAATAAAACCGAAATGAAACCCTATAATATGTAGGAGTGAATTCTACCATGAATTTCAACATGATTGAAATAAACTTATGTTAGATAACTTAAGAAATCCGAGAGGAATGACATAAAATCTCAAGTAGGATTTCAGTTTCTAGAGAAATACGCAGTGTACACATTTGAATACTTAGAATTAGTGTATTAAAAAAGTCTTACACTAAAATAAAATAAATTCATAATATCCTACCCGGAAATAAGACAATTTTATATCGTCTTTTTATCCTTAAATATAAGGCAGTCTACTTAGCTGTGCCACAACTCGTACATATAATCGGATGAAGACAGCGCCACTGTGCTCTCACAATTGGCACAAGTTGTGGAAATATAGCACTTTTCAGCATGGCCGCCGTCGATTAGTATTCTCCACTTCCGGTTAAGGCGAAGCCATTTGTTTAACATAGGTAAATGGTAACTGTACTTTTTCCTCGGAAAATACCTGTTCAATATGGTTATTGCCTCCCGACTAATTCCACATAAAATATAGGTCTTTCTTTTCACGCTATCCAAATACTGTCTACGGAAAATCGGGTGTCTAAAACTTCGCCTCCAAGCGAAGGCTGTCATACGAAAACCTGCAGTCAGCACTTCGTCGAGCAAATAGAAGGCAAGGCCACAATTGCACGATCTTGACATATACTGTGATACACTATTTGTTTACTATAATTCATGTAACTTTTGATATTACATTTCTTTGCCAATTTTAAAAATATAAGTATGCAAATAATTACAATGAGTTTTACTTAACCATTGTTTTCCATGTTTTTCACAACCCTATTGATGAAGTGGGTTATTTTCCTCACAAAGAATACAATTTCCCATATCACTGACAATGAAATCCTTTTATCATTAAGAAGGCCAAATAAATATTATGTGTAACTGATTACTTTTTCAAAATGTTAAAATCTCTTAGCTTTCTTCTTTACACAATAAAGTCAGGGGGTTAACTCAAAGAAATCATATATTCAGAAAATATTTTGACAACAGAATAGAAGTCATGAAAATTTGTATTAAGAATCATAGGACAAAACACACGAGTACACTCTATATCAATGTTTTCAGTGCACAATTGAAATAAATCATGAAAATTTGTAAGAAGAATTTAATGACTATGTATTTATATTCTCAATAAGACAAATTTTACACAGTATGCACGTTGCACACATAAGATGAATCATGAACAGAATATACATATATTCACATAACACAACAAACAGAAACACACGGTTCTGTCCATTAACAGTAACATCTGGCAGTTCATGTGTTAGCCTGCTAAAGTAGCGGTTTAACAACCATTTCTAATACAAGTCCACTGCTGTAAGAAGACATTTCTTAAATGACTCATTTCTTTTGATTAAGTGACTATGCAACACATTCAGTATAACATTTGAGTCTGAATCTGGGCATAATGTTGACTAACCTATAAGTAACCTATTTTGTCTCAAAACTGTGCCTGGGCTGGATTGCTAGTGGGCACTGAAAAGACTCCCTAATTTTTAAAACACCACTTTATTAACTGATGAGGTCATCTGGTGTTGCACCAAAATAGGTCCCTTCATTCGAAATCATTAGGTCGGATGGTTAAATTTTGATTGTACCACTGACTGATAGTCTCCTGATAGCTATAAAACTTAAAAAATTGTATCTTTATGGTCTTATCTTTATATATCTGCATATTGGGATTTATTTTGTTTCCATATTAACTTCTATGCAATTCAAACATTTAATTAAACACAAAATTCTTCCATTTTTCTTAACTTCCTTTTGCTCCTCACAATGAATACCATCGCACTATAGAATTCACAGTCAAATCCCTGGATATGGATTAACCTCATAGTTTTCAATTCTTGAAAATTATTATTTCGAAACGTATTAGAGGATACAAATGGGACCACTGCCATTGCACCCAAATCATTCTGCTCTTCCCAGCGCCTTACTGAAATTGCAACAAAGAATTACTTACGTGAATAGTTCGATAACAGTTAAGATAAAAAAGCCTTTCAGGTAAAATAAAAACCTGACCGAAGTAGCAACAGGTAAAGGTGTCTTCAAAATGCCCCGATTTTAAGGTTAAAACAAAGACTTGTAAGATGTAACATTGAAGGTAATAATTATTTGAGAAAAACGTACCTTTTATTCAGTTTCTCCTTGTTCCTCTTCAACAAGAGTGCGTTTCCAAGAGCTGAGAGACGTTCTTTTAATTGATGAATGGTCAATTTTCCTAGTTGTTGATATTTATTTATGGTGTTTACCAACTTAATAGAGAACCAGAAGTGCACGATACCAAACGATACTACTTCAGCGCTACGAGTGGCCATTACACAAACTATTAAGACGCAAAACTCTATAGTGAAGCCATGTCAGGCTCGCTAATCGCACAAGTTGTGGAAATAGTAAGGTAGCGGGGGGTTCGTTATTTCCATAACTTGTGCAAATATTATCAACCTTACAAAATATACTGATGGGTGTCCATGGTGGAACTAACTTAATGTGTCGGTTTACATATCTGAGTGGAGAGCGACAAGAGTCGACGAATCACTTATCAGCCAAAACTAGATATTAAAATGACACGAAGAACAAACATGAAAGGCGCGCGGCGGTGCTAATAACGAGATAATGAGAGGTGAGAAATGAAGTATGCAATAAGTATTTGTTATTGAAACCAGTTATAAATGATATCCCTACTAATTTTATAATATATTCCGTACATACAAGTAACAGTATTTATTTTGCTGTGACCGCTTGACAACAAATTCACTCCTCTTACGAAAGTTTTCGTTTTTGAGGAAAGCCAAATATTTAACATTAAAAGTGCCATGCGTACTACCAGTGTAGTTACTGCAGTTCGTTACACAACAAGACGGCATTATGAAACTAGTCGCTCCACAGATTATCCATCTCGGAAACGCGACACCGGAGATAGTTCCATCAAGGGTAACTCTGCGGTGAAGATAGTGAGTAATCGTGTTTGGAGTGACACCTGTAGTCCAAGTCACGTAACTTTACTCAGAGAAAATGTTACCTAAGAAGAAAAACATTAAATAGGCGTTGATTAGTTTTTTGTGAAGTAGTAGTAGTAAATTAGTTTATTGTCCTCAACGTGGTCACGGGCAGTTCGTAACTGCTCTGGTGACGATAAATTATTTATTTCTTAATCAGACTCGGTACTGGCAAAGAGCTCGAACACAGTGCAGCCAAAGCTTTTACTTCGGCATAGTCCATAAGAATAACTGATCCATATCCATTCCCATCCTAGCCCAGGTTTTTCTCGTTTTCCTCTGGGTAGTGGCGGTTTTTTCATATGTGGGAATGTCGTTTAATACTTCGGTTATTATTAATCTCGTATTTTGACTGCATATTACATCTACGATTCATTTTGGAATAATAAATTGATAACCACGTATTTGATTATATTTTTGTATTAAGTATTAAATTATTATTAAATATTTATTCCGCCACTGCCCTTGGGTTCTTGATCGGAAATGATGGGATGATCCCTTGCTTGTTTCCGGAGAGTAACTTAGTTTATTATCCCCCACGTGGTCATACTGCTTAAAAAATTAAAGTTTGTGTATTTATTTATGATTAATGTAACAGGTCCGAACCTAATAATACTACAGGCCTCAAAACTGAAATGGTGACGAAGGCAGGTGTAGTCCACTCCCAGCAGTGTTCTCTAGGTCGGAATATTTAGTTCCTCCAATACCTACAAGCTTGCATAGATAACGATCAGATATTTCATTCTTTGATGTATCATTGAATGGTACTATTGAATACAAATTTCAGGGTTTACTTTTCAGATAAAAAATCATGATGCGTCTAGTGAAGAAATGTTACAAATAGGCAGGTTTAATGAAAGCCATTTTTCGTGGTTATTTCTCGCGTCGGAGATGTTAGTAACAACATAGAAACAACAGTAATGTTAGTAACATCATTAACAAGTGCCACCCTTTCTTTATACGAAACAGTCTCGTTCAAGAACACTGTACACGCAATAGTAGTAATATTCATCGCCCTAGAGTGTCAACCACTCTTTGCCAAAAAGGACCTTATCATTCGGGAATCGTTCTATATAATTCCCTGCCCAAGAGTATAAAAGACATTATGAAATTGAAT
>NNCF01127036.1:410885-428270 GCA_002313205.1 Laupala kohalensis
GCTGGAGTACTGTTTAAATAACTTATAACAATTTCAAAAACTATTTTCTTGCACGATTGTGTTGTCTTATGGCTCATATTAATTTAGTTTTTATGTGTACTCAACTTTGGCACGGTTGTGTACATAAATTCTGTAGCCCCATCCTGACCCGGGTTTTTCTCCGTTTTTCCTTCGGGTAGAGGCGGATTTATCATACAGGTTCTCTAGGCTTTGTCTAGGGGCGTGTTTATTGTAACAATAAATCGTGAATTTAGTGGGTTTTTTTTTCAACTCTTATGATTTTTAAACACTATACTCAGAATAATCTATAGTTCGATAATAACTTGTACATGTAAATTTACAAACATATTTGCATTAAATTGCAAACATATTGACATTATATATATATTATAACTTGCAGCTAACTTTTTATCTTATCTGGGAACTTTTGCTGAAATTTTTGAATTCGCCTCTGCCTTAGGGCCCTTGATCGGAATTGATGGGATGGTCCCTTGCTTGCTTCCGGAGAGTAAATTAGTTTTTTTTCCTCCACGTGGTCATACGCAGTTTGTACTGTTTTTTGACAATAAATTTACATTTACAACATAGAAATTAATATAATATTTATTTAATTGTACGATGCAATAATATTTCCAAAAATTAAAAGACCATTAATATTAGCTGCATTCAGTTGACAACTTCCTGCTTTATCCATATTTCCTAAAAGAGTCGCTTTTAAATAAATAAAAGAAAATTATTTTAACATAAAATTATATTTTAAAAACTTTTGAAATTAATTTGTCGACGCCATCATGCAAAATATTTTTACTATGAATATCACAACTAAACAGGGGAAATTTGTTTCACAGATTTTTCTGTAAAATTATTAACCACATTTCTCATCTCGTAACATTCTCTGTACATGTAAGAGAATTCTCATATTCTAGAGAAATTCGTTTTTGAACTGTAATGTAATTTAAAATACATTATCAAAAATTAAGTGTAAGAATTTTTAAAAATTGTGGATTGAAAAACGGTACGCAAAAATGGCTGTCCAAGTAGTACAAATGTTGCACTATTTTGTTTCAAAATAAGACTCCATTCACCTGGCATATTCACATTTTTCACGTTCATAATAACTCATTATGGCTATGGAAACAAAATTTTCTTCTTTGGAGGTATGAATTTGTTGTGAGCTTATTTTCAATACGTTCTCTTTATTCTGAATTTTCTCTCCATCTCGTTGGAGAGGCAAATAAATAGTACATTTCGGAAATACTACTGGAATTGCACCATTCCAAAGCATGATATTTTTATTGGAGCTAGAAGTTTCCTACAAGTTTTTCGAAGCAACTGACAGATCTCAGTATTTCTTCCGCCCGAAAGTGAGATCCGAAACCTAAAAAACAATAATTAAAAACTAAAATAACATTTTTAGTTCTCCACAACAAAGGTTGTCCCAGAAATGTTGCGACAAATCTCTAGGGGAGGTGGGGCACATCATAAGAATTGAGAATTGCATAGCAACCCATGGCCGCAAACGTCAGGGGTATGTGGTTGCAGAGGTCGAAGATCGGAAAGGAAACAAGAGAGTGATGCATTTAGAATATTAATTGCATATTTATTTATATTTTTAGAACAAATGGTGTACGACATGATTACAGCTCTAATGTTACTACTGATGCTTGAGGTTTGCACCATCAGACGCCACGCATGCCTGACACCGACGCCTGACATTGACTGCCAGACACGTTCGAATACACCGGGAGTTTCTTTGATTGTAGCAGATGCAAAGACGATTCTTGCGATGTCATCCATTTCAGACTCCACAGGATCGCGATACATGAGAGATTTCATGGCTACCCATAGAAAGAAATCAAGGCTCGATAAATCCGGTGAGCGTGGGGATCCGGGAAGCGGCCCCCCACACCCAATCCATCGATGTGGGAATGACCTGTTCAAATGTCTACGAACAGTCAGTCCAAAATGAATGGCGCCCCATCATATTGGAACCTCATACTGCGCCTCACATTTGATGGAACATCTTCAAGCAAGCCAGGGACAACCCGTTCCAGAAAAGTCTGATAATTTGTTGCGGTTAAGCGGGATGGTAAAAGGTACGGCCCGACTAAGGAGTCGCCGACCAAACCCGCCCATACATTAACTGTAAAACGACGTTGTGCCGCGTGGTGCCTCACAACGTGGTGGTTTTCTGGTGACCAAAAATGCTCATTAAGGCGATTGAATACGCCATCCCTAGTGAATGTGGCCTCATCAATGAATAACACATAAGCTGGGAAATTCACACCTCGGCCACTTTGTTGCAGAAACCACTGTGCGAAACGCACATGTGCAGGATGGTAAGCGGAGTGTAATAACTGAACCCTTTGGAGATGAAAGGCGTGTAAGGACTCAGCGTTCAAAACTCACTGGTCACTGCTACAAGAGATTCTTCAGTCCGAGGCAACTGCACGTTCGCTGGTGCTTGGATTAGTCTCCACGCCATCCAACACACGGTCTTCCCTAACGACCAAACGCGTCGTTCGTGGCCTGCCCTCACTAGCCCTGCCACTTCTTAAAGACCCGTATTCGCACAAATTTCGATGCAGACGTGCAAACAAACTGGTGCGGTTCATGTCTGTCTGGGAAGCGTTCTCGATAAATGAGTCCAGCAATTGCACTCAGCTATTCCATACTGAGCTACGAAAGCCACTTAAGACCTCATAATTGATTTGTGTTAGCTTAGTTCGGTCCAGAAAGAAATCGAACTCAAGATATCCTACTCCTACCTCTGTATAAATACACTATAAGCTTGTGCTGAGAGCTACAACACCATGATTAAAAAACCATTTAGCGCCATCTGTTACAATCAAACGAGTGACTTTAATTAATAATAGAACTTTAATATTAATATTGTCGTGCAGTGTGGGACGTGATTGACTTAACAACCAGGTTCCCGCTTTCACGAAATAAATAAGGTAGACAGTTTGGTTGAAACTTTCGCTTAGTAGCGATTTATTAAACACAAGGTGAAATGGTAGGAAAGACACCGTAGAAACCTGAGCGTCGTGGCGGCTGGCCCGTGTAGGTTTCGTTCTTCCTTCCTTCAGAATTCTTGGGCGTCCTGGGACGGTCGGCGAAGTCTCGCGTTCGTGAAGATTTCTTTCTGGTGGGGAAGCCGGGTTTGCGTAGCCGTCTTTCCGATGGCGCCGAATCTCTTCAAGTTGAAGTATTTGGTGGCGAAATGAATTTAACTGTTCATGTCCTTGTGGATTTGCGTACAATATGAAGCTAGTTGCTTTGAATATTTCAGAGTTGAAATTAAGTTAGTTTCGTTCGACTGTAAACTATCGTTTGAACGCACGTTTTTTGGCGGTGCTGCTGCACGGTTCGGGATAGCGAGGCGAAGTGATGGCGGAGTAGTTGTTATTCGTTTCTAAGCATTAAGATAGTTGA
This sequence comes from Laupala kohalensis, assembly GCA_002313205.1. NCBI lineage: Eukaryota > Metazoa > Arthropoda > Insecta > Orthoptera > Trigonidiidae > Laupala > Laupala kohalensis. Next base: position 414,321 of record NNCF01127036.1, read on the forward strand.
CTGTGTCATATCAGATGCGATTAGTGCGGGTTGACGTCACAAGGCTGACGTTGCAAGTGTCGTCACAAGGCGTCACGAGGCGCGTGCTCGTTTGGAGGTAAGCATAGAATCTTATAGCCTGGAACTTATATTGAGTTCTGTTCTTTGTCTGGGCCTTGGAATATGCTGGCTTTGCATTCGGACCTCATTGTTGGTCTTGGAATGTTATGCCTTGNACAATAAAATACATATATGAAAACAATGAACGACATGAATTTATTCTGCAAAAATTACTCGAATTGTAAAATTCGAATGAACTTTAACATCAAATACTAACTTCGAAAATTATTTTCTTCGAATTACTCACGTTAAATTTCACTTTTGAATAATATAAGAATAACGATATTTCAATATGATATTCAAGAAAAACAAATTCTCTCTTCTTTTGAATAACATAATGAAACAATTAATAAAAACATAAATCTCCCTTTTTTAATAACATAATGAAACTATTAAGAAAAACATAAATTCTCTGTTTACTCACAGTTTTCTTGAATTAAATATTCGTTAAGGATTCCTTTCTGCAACTGGCACCTCGCTTGTCCTTAGAACGCCTCGTTTGAAACGTAGACCCACCGCGAGAGCATTAACTGCTTATTGGAAATCTAGTGACCTTGGATCTCCGCTCCTGACTCTACCTAAAGATTGTCACTTTGAAACAGTACAGGTGTTAGAAAAGAAACATAGCCAACCTTCAGGAGTTCATTGATCCTTTTTTATCACGTGAATTCTTACGAAACACCACACCACGATGTTGCGCAATCGCTGCACTATCTGTTCACCGTCACAAATCCACATGGAATTACCTAATTAATAATTTGTAAATTGATTGCAATTATAATGAATGTTCAAATCAATTATTCACAGTTCATCACTACTTATAATTTCACAACGTGTTTCATTATGTAAGTCTTTTAAGTTCATCACATCGTGGTAAATTCTGATTGCACTTATTGTATTAACTGAACAATAATTTATAATTATTAAATTTCAGTATAAAATATTATGATTCGTTAAGATAATCAGCATTATATAGTTCATTAGCATCGTGACATGCACATTGCTAGCCGAAAATCACTCATTGATCAAATTCTTGAATACTTTCACATAAACATACAACTTTGTCTAATTAGAAGTCTCATAGGAGCATCTAACAATTGTTCGATAAGTAAATTATGCAATTCAATGTAATTGAAGTTATACTTCAACTAGTTCCACGTGTTCGTCACTCTACCATGCTGCTCGCGTTCCAGCCATCTAAGTCGTCTGAGTTATCGGTATCGTCTGGGGGCCGAATACTTCTCGTCTTCCCACGCGACGCAATTGCTACGGGGTTTTCTCATCTACTTCTACCGACACCCCTACGCGCGCATCTCTTATCTACATCTATTACTTACTGACATACTAGTCCAAGTGTCTTCTTGGTTTCATAATTGTTTCTACTCGAAATCATCATAAATATAAAATAAAAACATTAATTAGCATGTCCAAATATACATTATTGGGACCATACATTAAGTGTATGTCTGCAAGCTCACCGTTCGTATATCGTTCCATGCTCCTCTGACTTGCGCTCGTATGAGGAAATCCTCACGTTTCCCTTCTGTACTCTCGTTTACAGCACCACCTAGCGAAGACGTTTGCGGCCATGGGTTGCTATGCAATTCTTAATCCTTATGACGTGCCCCTCCTCCCCTAGAGTTTTGTTGCAACATTTCTGGGGCATCTTGTATTTTACGTTAAGTTGCCCCTCATACTGCCTCAGTGTTTTTAGGTATAACTTAATACAAACAATATGGGATACTTGTATGAAGACTATTATGAATTCTAATGAATATTTTTTTAGCATCAATTCGTCAAAAGCATCGACTACAGCTTTTAAACCATTTACCGTAGTTCTTTCGTATACCGTATCAGATATAACATGCATTTCTAATTTAAAATTTATGAGAATAGAGGAAACAGTATTTGCAATAGTTTCCATTCTTTTTTCTAAAAAATTTCTTTATCTTAAGAATCACGTAAGATATAAAATTACGATTCTTATATTCCAGCACCAGTTGCAGCATCTTACTAGGCGATGATAGGCGTGCTAAGTGATGGTGTAACTGCTAGTAGGGACTCGTCTGTCCAAAAGATCCCAGTTGAGGAGCCACACTAAGAATGTCCTTCAACGATCTGTCTAGCTGCTACATACCCTTCCTGCTTCCTCACCCATTCCCCTCAGGGGCTCCCACCTTGGGAGGTCGTGGGTAGCAACCACGGGGTCCTGAGTCGAATGAAGTAATTCTTCCACTTATGCTTGATTCTCTCTTTATACTTTCCTATCGGTCTTCGTTGGCTATCTCCGATCCCGACGCTATTAGGTCTCGAGAGTTAGGGGGTGTCTTTCTTGTTTCTTCCACTACTTTTATTCTTGAACTCCAAGGTATGGTGCAGTGCGACCTGTGCCGAAGCATGACTCGTGAACGAAGTTTGCGTTGGGTTATCATATCGCGAACGAAGTCTCTGGGATATCCGGCGATTTCCCAGAGTGATAAGTCTTACCTGAGCATGCGGGGTCCAGATGGAGATTTTTTCATTAGCTTCTCGTTGGAACAGTATGTATAATGTTACTTTTACTGTTGATGAAGGAGGTGAAGAAGAGACTTGCGGAAAAACGAAAACAATAGTAAAGTCAGTAAAGTATCTGGCTCCAACTATAACAAGTACCCCGAATGAATTTTGATCAGCTTGGGGAGAGGATTCATGAGTTGTCTGAATTTCTGGCGACGAAGCATGATGTCAACGGAGAAATTAGGACTCTAGTGACTTCAGTTAGGAAAAGTTATACCATTTTTATCAAACTTAGGAAACCCCAATCGATCTGCAGCCTAATATACACTATAAGAATACTTAGACCACGCCTGGTCAGCTAATTCGTCCTCCGCAGGCGGAGAAAAAGGCTGGTGCAAAGAAGCGCAATGATACGCCACGTATCAACATGTGGAAGGTGGTGGTAAGAGAAACCGATATAGAAGAGAGAAACGAGAAAAAAACAACTGAATAGGGCGTCGAAGACATGTAAATCTCACGACTACACCTGTCTCAACGGTGACAGATGGTGCTACTTTCGAATGGAGCACGGTGTCTTCACGAAAGCAAAAACCTCTAATAAAAATGGCCATTGGTGACCACTTAAAAGTGAGTGGCCGTTTGGCGTTAACAGATGACCACTCAGTGGCCATTTTACTTGAGGCATCTGAATATAAGACAGACTCGACCGGATACCTTGGTAGTGAAGGCAAACGATAGATCGTAATATAGAGAGATCTAACGATCTTTAAAGAACGATCCCAACCTTAATGTTAGGGGTTAGCGTAACCAAGGTACGCAGAAATGCCTCTGGGTATCTCACAATAGAACTTGATCCTAAAGCACGAAGTGGTTGCAAACAAGCTAAAGCAGACGGCAGAGTGCAAAATGTCCAAGAACATGGAGATTGATAGGGTATGATGATGGAGCTAGACTTGGACGAACTGACTCACCCAACAAATATTTGCGATGCTCTCCGAAGTCAACTAGCTGTCGAGGAAGAGATGAATGTGTGTGTTGTGAAATCTCTTTGATAGGCGTACGGAGGCACACAGATTCTGGCGGTACTCTTCTTATCACAACTGGCAAGGAAAACCTTGGAGTAAGGGGAAATGAAAGTTGGTTGGGTTGTGAGCCGTATTCGGGTAAAGACGTCCGTTACGAAGTGTTTTAAATGTAACATTTTGGCATATGTTCCGTAAAGGCCCTGATAGATCTAAGCAATGTTTTGCTTGCGGAGAAGTTTTGCCCTTTCCAGCACAATTTCTGCTAGTAGCATTAGAGTTAACCCTTTTTTATTTTATAAATACAAGTTTGTCGGTAGTATGTTAATTTTATGACATGTACCGAACTATTTTTATTGTTAGGAATGTGCTGAAACGTTAAATCCATTTCTGCCTCGGGGTCCTTGATCTGAATTGATGGGATGGTTCCTTGCTTTCTTCTGGAGAGCAAATTAGTTTGTCTCCCACGTGGTCATACATAGTTTGTACTGCTTTTTTGACAATATTTTTATTTATTTATATTAAATCGTTTTGATTATATTTATCAGAATCAACCAATTCAATTGGAGTTTTGAACAAGCATTTCCCTTCTGACTGACTTTGATTTTACTCAAATTCTTTTTTTTTCTTCCCTCACTTGTACCTCCCAAAAGAAGGGTGGGGGGACTGTATTTATTGGGAGTCCATATTCAGAAAAATACGGTAATATCTAGATAAGTAATATCTCACACATATGGGTATTAGAAGTTTTTAAAGAAAGATTTCAATACTTCCATTGGCTTAAATTTTTCAAATTTATTACAATAAATGAAATGAGACATATATAACAATGTAGTTCATGTCACATTCAAGAGAGAAATCAATTATCAATCCAAAGAAAATATAAGACAATAGAATTCATCTAATATGTTTTTTACCATTCTTCAATTCAGATTATAAACATTCTTGAAATATTGTTTATTTAAAAATGTATTTAATATGTGTTAAAAAATTATTCCGTTCTTCATTTCTCATTTCTTATTACCTTTTTATGAGTCACATGAAAATATATAACATTTCAAAATCATATATTTACAAATTTCCAAAACATCTAGAAACACTTGGCAAAAGCTTCCTCACTCACTATTTAAAAGGATTTGAAGGTAGATGTACACAAACTATTTGGTCTTTGACTGGACAATAATAAGATTTAAAATCACTACCAATAAAATTCACATCTGTAAAATCTCCATAATTTCTCTATTAATTAAAAGACAAATGTTATAGCAATGTAAAATGCTGAACTTAAAGGAAGAAAATCTTTATATTTACAGCAAATATCAAATCAAATATACAGAGAAATATAACAAAAAACATTTTTACATAAACGCATACAATATATTCATAAATTTCATAGGTCAATTATATCTCTTTATCCAAGATACAAAGTGGTAAGGCAACTATCTACATAGGGATCTCTGTTGAGAGCAGATCTCACTCACAATGTTGTCTCAAAAACAAAGGAAAATTGGGATCTCATTTCCCACTAAGAAAAGACTCAGAAAAAATTCTCCATTTATATTGGATCTAGTAAAAAAATGATTGTAGGTTTTTTTTAGAGAGGAAGATAAGAAAGAAGAAAAAGTATACTACAGAAGTAGCTGCAGAATGAGAAATAAAGTTTCACAGTTTAAATATATCACAGAACTTCCAAATTAATCCAATAAAGTTCCAAAATTAATCCTGCAAATAATGGAAGTTATTTATACAGACATAAGTATTCCACCAATATTATGTTTAATTTATGCTGAAAGTCAGTGGAAACAACATATTTCTTGCTACACTTCAGTCAATCTAATCACAAATTTCTCTACACAAATTAACTTAGGTAAGTTTATAAGAAAATTTTATCTAGATGTGACAATTACTATTATATAATACAGGAGGAGCACTTAAGAATACATTGTGATGTATCATTCTTTTGATGAATGTTAATATATATTTTCTTTCACCATTCATACAATCATGTGGTTTGTAGATGATGTCTGACCTCGATGAGGTTCTGTATTAATTGAAGGCTGGCCTTCATGAGGAGATGCATAATTAGAAGAGTCTTCTGATGATGCATCAGCAGCACTTGTTGCTGCATCAGGTCTAGTAACATTGCCCCAACCTGTGCTGCCTTCTGATGTGAAAGATGACTGAGATGCTGATGAAGAACGACTAGCACGTACAAATGGATTAACCTGTTACAAAATAAATTTATTCATAATGATACTCATGATGCTTCAACTACTGTCATCATAAAAATTATGCATATTTGGAGTTCACACTTAAATACTAAGTATGTCATCCTACATGAAAGCTAGATAGAACTGAACAATATGTAGTGACAATTCTCATGGCTGTCTGAGTTTTAATTATAAATAGAACTAAGAAAGAGACATGCCACTTTCAATGGAATCAAATATTTATATTTTGCAGAGATGCTCCGTAAATAAACACTTCCAATTAAATTCATTTGATCAGTCCAAAAAGATAGGAGTTATGAGTAGCAAAATAATAAAATTGGTCTTGTTATACATTTATAACTATAAATAGTAAAGTGAGTTAATTTTCATTCATTTATAAGCAGAAGTTGATTTTAAACAGATATGTAATAATGCAATTATAAGTGTCAGATACTTTCATTTCACAACATCAAATATAAATACATTAGCTTCCCAAACACAACTTTGTAGTGATAACATCATAGCATATGCAGATGACTCGGTTCTGCTTTCAAATCACAAGAAAGCTGATATCTTGGGGGAAAAAAAGTGTACATCACCATGAACATGGCAATACAATATGACCTTCCAAAGGACTTTATTATTAATGAAAGTAAGAGCAACCAATTATTTTTATTATTTTTTGACAAAAGAAGCATAATGCCACTGATGTTCCAGGCTTGAACAAAGCAGGCCAGGCCAAATACCCAGGAATTACAATAGATTCAAAGGTGTCCTGGAATGACCAGGTAGACCTTGTGTGCAGGAATCTTAGAACTTCACAATATACTGACAGGACTTAAAAACATTACAGACCCCACGACTCAAGACTTCCCTGAGGCTAGAAGGAGGGTTTTAAAAAACTGAAAATTCTAACAGCTGTAGGATTGTACATACTTGAAACTATACTCTACATTAGTCAGGAAAGCCAGAAAAGAAGAGCTGATATCATTCACCATAACACAAGGAAAGCTAACAACCAGCACTACAAAGACACCATCTGGCAAACTTTGAGAAAAAATCTACCTAAATTGGCACAAAGTTTTACAATGGATTGTCAGATGAATTAAAAGTGTCTATGCCAGAGATGATGATAAGAAGACACCTGAACAAATGGCTACAGATGAATCCCTTCTACACAATAGAAGAGTTCTTAAAATGGAAAGATGAAAAATGACAATATGCAAAGAGAAATGACTCCAGCCCTGATCTCCAGGATGATGTGTTTCCTACTAATTACTAGTCAAGTGACCAACAAATTATCTATTTCCCAAAAGTTGCAACCATTTTATTGTAAAGATGTCAAGAGATAGGCATTCTAGATCAAGTGGCATTGCATAGTTTCCTTTTCTTGACAACTCAGGATATAAAAATTACCATAAGATAAAACACAAGGCAACCTGAGGAAGCCTAGGAATGCAGGTTTGTCTTCTGCCTGTAGCACAACAGTTACTAAATTTTTCATTATTTACTCGCATAGGTAACAGCGACAAGGTCAAGCACCCAAACAACAACTAAAGATATAGAAAAATTAGATTTGGCATCTCATTTCCATGTATTCTGTTATTTGGTGAGAGTTCTTTCAATCAAATATTGATCATCCTCAGCCCTGAATACAAAATTACACAAAATATATAATGGATTGGTGTAACAGACTTATAAAAGTGAAACCGGGACAATGGTATAAGAATGAGACACATACTAAAAGAAATGAGAAAATAAATAACAGAGAAAAAGAATAATACAGAAGGATAAATTTACATAGATTTTAAATTATGAATGGATACAAAATATAGAGTGAATAATTAATAAAACCCATTAGAATAAGAAAGAAACGTTACAGAATTAACAACATTCCAGATACTGGAAATTGAAAACAACTACCACCAAAGAATTTAACGGAAAACAAAACTTATACACAACCTTCATGAAAAAATAACACAACACATAACCACCCAATTCCTGGTTTAAATACTCTTATTCTCAAATTAACATCCACATTTACATACAAATTCCCTCTCCCTCTCCCATTCTAATTAGTTAAGCGACTGATATTTATACTAAGTCAATAATATCTACTGAAAATCTTCATATCACCCTCTAATGCATCTTTAAATCATTGCAGCAGACACCACACTGGAAATGTTAGGTGAATCAGTTTGTTAATTAATCTAAATTCAATTATTTTTCTGTTCCAAATAATTTTATTTATATTTGTCCTTATTTTTAGTTTTCATTTTAAAATGTTTCTTTCTTATTCTCATTCGTTGAATTAATTATTATCACCATTCTAAATGGAATATCCATTCATAATTTTTTATATCTATATTGTTGTATTCTGTTATTCCTTTTTATTATTATTTATTTTCTTAATTTTATGGCAATTTCTTATATCATGAGTAATTTGTATTCAGGACCTGATGATGACTGAAATACGATTGTACGAGTTCTTGTGAAATAAGAGAATAAATGGAAGTGAGATGCCAACTCAGTTTTTACTCTAATGTATCCTCCATTGAAGCTTTACCACAAGCAGCCAAAAGCAAAAATAATGTACTCATCTTACAATATGCTCCACAAAGAAAGAGGCAAAGTTGGTAATAATCCCATAACTGTAGCAAAATTTTCATAATCCTTTCTTTAAAGTAACAGAAATTTTACTCCAGGTTACATCATGAGTACAAACAGTATTTCTACAGTAACCTAAGGACAGCCACATTGACAAGCACACATAATATCTTCAAACTTAAATAATAACTTATTATAATGCTTAAGCTCTGGACCTGACTCCCATTTTCAGTTAATATATCAACATTAATCTGTTTCCTCGCAGTGTGGTTAACTGCTCTTTTAAGAGATTGTGTTTGTGTTCATTACAATAATTCAACAATGAATAAACTAACCTCTTGTTGTTGAAATGTGCCACCCTGAGTGACAGCAGGTCTTTGCATTGAGTGTCGTACGAGGGGTGTTGTGTCGTCAGCAGTTAATCCACCTTCACTGTCGGAATCTGAATCATCACTTGGACGTTGTTCATCGTGTGCAAATACTTTCCGTTTACACACAGGGCATACACGCCTATTGCGGGTGAGCCATGGATCAATGCATTTGGTATGGTATGCTGAAATAAACATTTTGGGTAATTTAAACTGTATTTGGAAGGAATAAACATTTTAAAAAACTGTTCTGTGTTTAACTTTCTGAATATCTTCAATATTTTAACTTTTTACAGTAGTTTTTTTAATACCTCCCAATGGTGTCCAAATGATGAATCCAAAGAATAAAACAAGATTTATGAGATGGGGACTTACAATAGTTACTACATATTTTTTTCTTTAGTATAGATACCTTTTACACTACATTTTATGTACCAGAAACTGATAAATGTGATACAATAGTATGAGAATTCTTACTGATCTCTCTTGGTAATTATAAAATAAAACAAACAATTAAATTCAAATTGAATTTGTACTCAGTCTAGGCAATGTTGAGGCACAAGACAAAGTAATGCGCAAAAAATTGTTTTATTTAAAGGTAAGGAAGGAAAAGTATGAGCCATCACAACTTAGCATTAAGAGTCAAACCTTTAGAAGTCTTAGTTGTTTATATTTCATAAGATTTTCTATTTGTTCTTATATTTAAGATAGGTCTGTTGCTTATTGGTTCCGTGTGCCTCAGTAGAATTGTCTGTGCAATGTTTTTATATCACATTATATTTGTAATTTTTGGTAAAATGAAAACTTCCTGTTGACATATTTCCTCTATTTATTTTGTTAGGTAAGGATGTGAGCTCTTTCAATGAAATATCCGTCAGGCCCTGAACAAAGAATATGGAAATTATGAAGAACAGAATACAATTAAACAAATATAAAATTGTGAAAATATAGAAAAAATATATTAACACAATTTTATATTCTATATCTATTCACAATTTCATATCTACTTAGTGTAATGTATTGGATTGTTCTTTATAATTTTCATGTTCTGTATTCTGGGCCTGACGATTATAGATATTCCACTGAGAGAGCTGTTGCCAACTCCCAAAACAATAAACAGATAAAATATGTCAACATAAAGTTATTACTATTGTATTTTCAGCTGTTTGGCCCGACATGTGATCAGTTCAGAATAGTATAGTTAATAAATTGTTAATTAAAAAATTGCAAATATTTGGCTGGTTCGTATCAATAATATTAAAAACTATTATATTTACATTTCCTCCACTTCAAGCAAATTAATCCATAATAGAAAAGAAAGAAATTACCATGAGAACAGGGTAAAACTCTGAGTTTGTCCCCTTCTATATAATCTTCAAGGCAAATGGCGCAAGTTTCATACGGATCACCCTTTTGGAAACGAGCTGTGGGAATCTTTCGAAGTGAAGAAGAAGGCAAGCGGTGTCTTCGTGCTCGCCTTTGGTCCTTAATGCACTTCACAACCATAAACACAAGCATTATAAGGAAACAGATGCCCACAACGATGGCAAATGGCAACAATAAGTGAGTATTTAAATCAAAAGGTGGAATATTGTTGATGCAGATATAGTAGCTGCAATTGAATGTGTACTGAGTGCGAAGTTTAATGCCGGCTGCACTACTAACAAATACAGCTGGGATGTAGATATCATCAGTATCTTGAGCAGTCATATACGGCAAATCATTTGATAGTACATTGTGGACAATAACAGCACTGTAGTTGGCTGTTTGAGCACCACGCACCTACAAACAAAATAAAGTAAGATCAAAAAAATTTGTCAAATGATTACACCCTACTAGTTGAAAATCTCATGTTAAGATCATAGAGATAAAGTTATTAATGGCAGTGAATATCTCCACTTGAAATTAGTTTCACAGGTTATAACAGTAAATAAAATATTCATAATACATAATGCAAAGACTCAGGAACTGCTGGACAATTTACACTCATCATATGAGACTTCATAGTATAGTTTTCTCTTTATGAAAATCACTTTTTGTTTAGTCTATTATTTCTAGACAGTGTTTACCCACTTTCCAAACAAGATATTAGCTTAATTTTGATCCTAACATGGAATTCTACTCAAAGGAATATCTGTGGGACTTATTTTGGACATTTGAAACTGACAGTAATATATTAATTCACATATTACAAAATAAACCATTCAGAAACTGCAAACAAGCATTAATTAGTACAGTTAGAATCATGCAAGTGATAAGATAAATAAAGAAAAAGCATATTAGGTGAACACATTTTTCAGGTAATGCTGCATCGGTGTGGTTCCTTCAATGGATGCCCAGATAAAAGTCTTCCTGAAGTTGCTAGATGTAAATGAAGCATAGGTTATATACCTCACCAACCAGAAAAATGTGTTCATTTAAAATTGTTGACAATACTGTATTTGAAACTGTTTTGTAAAAACCAAAAGTATTTGATAAAGAAAAGCTTTCCTTCAAATACAATATATTTGAAATTTCTATATTTGATTGATGCACTGTGAACAATGTATGATCAAAATGTTCCCACACTTTTTGAATTACACAGGTCAGTTGGAAGCACCTCTGGAAAGAACTCAATAAGTAACCATTTTATTGTGGATCATTGTTACTTCAATTCATCATTAAGCATTGGTTTTTGTAAAAGCATTATTTTGAGACAAGTTTAAAAAAAAAATGAATGTAAACATAAGGGTACGTCTTGAGCTGGTAAAATTGTTCACAGAAAGTTTAGGAATTGCTTTTTGAGTTGATGGTATCTCGGTTGACCATCACCATTAACAATCATACATACAGTGCATGGCATCTGTAGAATACTCAAGAATGCTACATATGATGAATAAGCAGGTAGAAATTCATACTCAGTAGCCTCACCTTGTTTGTATTAAAAAACATATTTTGCATGAAATAAATACCAACAACTACGAACTATAGTTTTAGTTGTATTAACTCAGCCACAGATGTGAAACCATGGAGAAAAAACTTGTAATGAATTAATTAAACCCAATAAATCATATGTTGTGCTTTTACAAAACAGAAGTTACTAAGACTTAGGAGGTTAAAAGGTTGAGGATCACGTGTATATTGTAAATAATAAAATGCAATACACAATGAACAAAATATAATGAAGATTAATTACAGGGGATCGTTGCCATTCTGGAACAGAAAACTACGAAAGTAACTATTGTATGAAGATGCAAGTAAACTCTCTTCATTTCAGCTTAAAAACTCTAGAATGAAAAACAAAACATGATACATACCATGTCCACAAAATTACAATTATTTCTTGGAACCAAAACAATCCAGTTTCCAAATGGGTTATCATAATTTGCTGGAGGAGGATCCATTTGCTTACAATTATAAACTGGATTGGCATAAACCAGCAACCCCTGAAATAGAAACACATTACAGTAATTCTCAACTTTCAAACAATTTGTCCAGGTGTGCAATGAATCATCAACAACAGCACTGTAGTGATAAATTGCCAACTGATTAAATCACACACAACAAAATGTTCACACACACACATAGTAAGTGTTAATATGAGTTAAAAAATAGAAAATAGGGCAACTAAAGGGCTCGTCATAAGTCATTCATAACAATCATAAATCATACGAACAGACTGATTCTAATAACAATCCAATTTTCATTCACCTCTATTATAGGCACTTAAAAATATAAAAAAGAATTGATAGATTTAAGTTAAGTTATTTCCAAATTTTGAGAAGCTGAATCACAAAAATTATACATGGCATTTTTGTTTTTGTTTCAATAATAAATTTTATACCAAGCCAATGTTAGAGCGAAGACTTGGAAAGTAGTTTTATATAGTCCCATGCTATATTAAATTCCCATGCTATATTAAATCCACTCATAAACATTTTTAATAGTTCTTTATCGGAAGGGGTGTTTCCTAAAATATTTAAGAGAGCTAAAGTGAAACCTTTACACAAGAAAGGAAACAAACTTAATATTGGAAATTACCGACCAATATCTCTACTACCCACTTTCTCAAAAATCCTAGAAAAATTGTTCTATAAGCGTCTTCTAGAATTTTTATCAAAAAATAACATTCTCTCCGACGATCAACACGGTTTTAGGAAATCCTTTCCCACTACAAGCGCCATATTTTCCTTCTTAAACGATGTTACCACATCACTAGACCGTGGAGAAAATCCTCAGGGAGTTTTTCTTGACTTATCCAAAGCATTCGATGTCATCGATCACAAAATTCTCCTTTCCAAATTGCATTCTTTAGGCATTCGTGGACTTCCACATCAATGGCTAACTTCTTATTTAAAAGATAGATATCAACAAGTAGAAATATCCTATACTAAAAATAAAATACTTGAGCGTTGTCTTTCAGAAACAAAGCCACTTACTTGCGGAGTACCCCAAGGATCAATTCTCGGCCCTATACTCTTTTTATTGTATGTGAACGACATGTCATCATCCACATCAGATTGCAAAATGGTTCTTTTTGCTGATGACACTAATTTACTATGTAAACACGCCAATGCTCAAAAAGTTTTGTCTAATCTTTCGACTTGGTTCCATGCAAATCGTGTCATTGTAAACACTGACAAAACAGTGTCTATGTCATTTCACAATAGTAATACAAAATCTTTACCCCAGGTTTCTCTTTCTTTAAACGGAACACAATTAAAAACTGTTACAAATACAAAATTCTTAGGTCTCCATATTCAAGACAACCTCAAATGGAATTGTCACATTGACAATCTTAATTCCCAATTAAGCAAATTGTGTTACGCATTCCGAATCTTAGTTAACGCAGTTAGTCCACGTATTTCCCGTTGCGTATATTTTGCAAACGTTTACTCCCATTTACGTTACGGCATTACCTTCTGGGGTAATTCCGGTCAGAGTATTCAAACTTTCAGAATTCAGAAGAGGATAGTTCGGATAATTTGTAAATCTCACCCCCGAAACTCTTGTAAACCTTTATTCAAGGAATTAAATATCTTAACACTTCCCTGTATTTATATTTATGAAACAGTCGTGTTTGTTAAGACCGAATTACTGAAGCACCACCCTTGCTTTATACGAAACAGTGTCGTTCACGAACACAATACTCGCAATAGGAGTAATATT
>NNCF01127036.1:428288-488372 GCA_002313205.1 Laupala kohalensis
CCTAGCGTGTCAACCACTCTTTGCCAAAAAGGACCTTATCATTTGGGAATCGTTCTACATAATTCCCTGCCCAAGAATATAAAAGACATTATGAAACTGAATCTCTTCAAATCAGCGGTTAAAAACTACCTCTTGCACCAGTGCTTCTACACTGTAAAAGAATTTATTGATTTTAATAAAAGTTAAATTTGTCTTGTACTTTATCACGCCATTGCTGGAGTACTTTTTAAATAACTTATAACAATTTCAAAAACTATTTTCTTGCATGGTTGTGTTGCCGTATGGCTCATATTAATTTAGTTTTATGTGTACTCAACTTTGGCACGGTTGTGTACATTAATTCTGTAGCCCCATCCTGGCCCGGGTTTTTCTCCGTTTTTCCTTCGGGTAGAGGCGGATTTCTTATACAGGTTCTCTAGGCTTTGTCTAGGGGCGTGTTTATTGTAACAATAAATCGTGAATTTAGTGGGGGTTTTTTTTCAACTCTTATGATTTTTAAACACTATACTCAGAATAATCTATAGTTCGATAATAACTTGTACATGTAAATTTACAAACATATTTGCATTAAATTACAAACATATTGACATTATATATGTATTATAACTTGCAGCTAACTTTTTATCTTATCTGGGAACTTTTGCTGAAATTTTTGAATCCGCCTCTGCCTTAGGGCCCTTGATCAGAATTGATGGGATGGTCCCTTGCTTGCTTCCGGAGAGTAAATTAGTTTATTGTCCTGCACGTGGTCATATGCAGTCTGTACTGTTTTTTGACAATAAATTTATTATTATTATAAAATAAAAAAAACTTCAGGACATATAACTTTGCGAGAAAACATTGTTAAAGAGTGAAAAGTTAGCAGATATTAAATTAAATGTGCATAATGACTTTTCATCGCTGACTGGGATGTTCATATCTTTGAAAAATTGATTGAAGTTCTATTGTGATATGCAGTCTGTACTGTTTTTTGACAATAAATTTATTATTATTATAAAATAAAAAAAACTTCAGGACATATAACTTTGCGAGAAAACATTGTTAAAGAGTGAAAAGTTAGCAGATATTAAATTAAATGTGCATAATGACTTTTCATCGCTGACTGGGATGTTCATATCTTTGAAAAATTGATTGAAGTTCTATTGTGATATGCAGTCTGTACTGTTTTTTGACAATAAATTTATTATTATTATAAAATAAAAAAAACTTCAGGACATATAACTTTGCGAGAAAACATTGTTAAAGAGTGAAAAGTTAGCAGATATTAAATTAAATGTGCATAATGACTTTTCATCGCTGACTGGGATGTTCATATCTTTGAAAAATTGATTGAAGTTCTATTGTGATATGCAGTCTGTACTGTTTTTTGACAATAAATTTATTATTATTATAAAATAAAAAAAACTTCAGGACATATAACTTTGCGAGAAAACAATGTTAAAGAGTGAAAAGTTAGCAGATATTAAATTAAATGTGCATAATGACTTTTCATCGCTGACTGGGATGTTCATCTCTTTGAAAAATTGATTGAACTTCTATTGTGATAGGGACCATGATAGTTGATCTTGCAAATCAATTTACTAGGACATAATAAAGGTAGATTCGATGAACATAAGAAAGCTAAAAAGGAGTTCCACATATTCAATGCATACAAACATGCACTGTACGCACAATATCCACACAGTAGTATCAAACATTGATTTATCTATGTGACTGACGAAGGTGAAAGCACGTAAAAGTCACTCACGTATTGGATGAACCGGTTTTGGTATTCATCTTCCACATTCACGTAGATAATGAAGTGATTCTTCTCTCTTCCCTTTACATTGACTGACAATTAGATGAAAGTAAAGTAAAGTAAAGTACGAGGGAAATTTGAATCCAAATTTGGAAGAATTTAGAAGAATTTACTGTTGTCTATTTAAACCGGAATGAGTAGAGGTTCCTAGGGGCAAGATGGAATCTAATTCATGTGTTTTTAAATCTAGTGATTGGGAATGTATGAAGAGTGTTTCCAAAATCATAACTTTAAAACATTCATTAAATTTTTTATTATGCAATTTAGCATGTGAGGGGACAGGAAGAGAAGAAATGGATTAATCTCCAGAAGCTATGTGACTGTTCATCCTGAAGTTAAGAGTGGTAGTTGTTTCTCCTACATAAAAACTTTTACAGATAGTGCAACATAGAAGGTAAATGCAATTTCTGGAGGTGTATTCACTGGATTGTCAGATTTAGTGTGTGAACAGGGCTAGTAAAGGACTTAGAAGGATCAATGATATTGCATATCTTGAACCTTGGTTTTTCACAGCATTTTGTGCCAGATGAGAAAGTCAGAGGTTTTTTTCCCCTTGAGGTTTCATCAAGGTCATTAGAGCAACATCAATGTCAAGTCAGAGGGGCATGGCTGAATTCTTTGTTGTTACTTAATAACTTTTGGAGTTAAGGGGTTTGTTTATAGACAAGAAGAGGGAGTTTGTTGAGGAGGGATTTTGTGGAGGGGTTGGAGGCTATGATTTGATACAAGTCTTTGAGAAGAGGTTTTATTTTGTCAATACCATGGAAAAATGTTGTACATAACGCAGGAGACTGAGAAGATTGTGACTTAATTGATTTTGATACATAATTTGATCTAGGAGGTAAAATTATTTTTTTCAGTGGGATAATGTCAGTTAGTGGGGGTGTCATGTAGTTTAGTAAAGTATTGATGGAGATCAGAAGGATGACTGAAGATTGATTAATTAATTAATCAATCTATGATCTAATGACTTTAACGTTTATGAGCCCTAAAGCCCCAAGGGGGAAAAAAATGCCTACGGATAGATAGGGAATAAGGGAAAGAGTGTTTAACATGATGTGGGTGGCAACTATTGAAATGAAGCCATTATTATGTATTGGTAGGTTTGATATGAAGTTTAGTTTTGATGGTATTGAACATGGAAAGTGAGATGTTGATGTCCAGGAAATTTATTGATTTGTGGGAGGGGTATTCCAGGTGAATGATACAGAGTATGATGAATTTAGCTCAATGAGAAAATTTTGAAGAGTTTCATGTTTGTGGGTCCAAATAACAAAATAAATAAATAAGTGTGTGTGTGTATATATAAAAAGTTTTAAAGTTAGTGAAAAATAGAAAAAAAAACACATAAAAGCCACTCACATATTAAACAAACCAGTATCTACGTAGCTGATGAAGGCTAGAAGCCAAAACTATTTCATCCCATATTTGAGTGACTATAAGCAATTTAACAGAGGGGCTATTTTGTTGTCAGAAGAAAGTTTTTGGAATTCTACAATCAGTCTAGTTCAAAACATTGTATTAGATTATTTTATTCCCTTTCAATTCAATCCATACATTAAAAAAGAATGTATTATCTCAACAATTGAGAACCACATTAACCTACAACAAGTGATAAAATTTACAAAAACTTTTCCATGAGAAATAAATTTTTAATATCCCAGAATTAAAAATTAATCAAGGTTTCTCATAAATTAAATTTTCTGAAAAATAAAGAAAAGATAAATTAGGTACAATACGTGCACACATTTATATTCAATATATAGGTATTTCATATCGTGAATACTGTACATGAGAGAATTCTGCTTTTTCTTTTATATTTTTGTTTTCGTTTGTTGATATTTATTTTGGGTAATGATTTTCATAACTTGCCTCTGATCCGAATATTTTGAAATACAAAATGTTATGTTAATAAATTATTTGTTTATTAGTTATGGACAAATTGTCATATTGCCATGATTAATAAATAATTGATTTAAAGTTACTACTGATGTTCTAAATATGTTGAAACATAGTGTATCTTAAAGAATAAATTCACCAGTCTACTTAAAAGATTGATTTACTGAATAATTATCAGCATAGTAGAAATAAATATATTATTGATACTGAATGTTACTATCTATACAAAGATACATGCTGATAAGCCAGTTTCTTTGTTACAGAAAAGGATTTATAAGCGCAGAATTACCTTCAATCCATCTGCAGGTATAGCACTTCCAAAAAGTGCTGGTTGGTCATCAAATTCTGCTGTAACTCCATGCCAATCAAGGGCGTAAACTACAACACGAGCTGTTGCTGGCAGTGGTAGGAGAAGCAATAATGGAACTAAAGAAACCATACTGCTTGTGGTTGCTGGCCACTACAGGAAGAACCACTAAAAGAATAAAATAAATTACTTATTAATACAATTTAAGGTAATATAATAATAATAAAAAAGGTTAGTCATAAACCAAGAAGTGAATACTGATCTAAGATGCATAAGAATATCCAAGTAGTATATCTGCTTCTCACAACCAAGTCACATTTTTGGCAACAATTTATAAAAGAATGTATTTTAAAGTTGTGATTTTCTCTCAGGAGATATGTTTTACCACACTGAAGCTCAATCTTGAGCAAAAGTGTTCTACAAAAATTATAGTGTACTGCTCAAATTGATGCAGGTAATACCTTAACATTAGAAAGCTGAAAAAAATGGAAAACTAGAAAATATATAGAGAGAGTTTCAATTTACCAGATTTCATTCAGAGTAGATAACAAAGTAACATTTAACGAGTTAAATTATCAATATTATTTTTCTAATATTATAAGATAATTTTGAAATGAGGAGGGTCAACTTATGTCATACATATTGAATTAATGGGAACATTTTGAAAAATAGTTTTAACTTCTTAACATTCTACACCCTTAAAAATTAATAAAATGAAACTTGATAGAAAAGTCTTGCTCATTACTAACTCTCCTGGAAAACATAAATTTTTAATCATTTCTTTTGTCAAAAAAGCAACTACAAACTGTGTATGACAATAATCTAATTTATACTGTTACTTTTACATTTTTCCCTAAAAACAATAATAGACAAGATGTTTTGGGCTAGGGGATTAAAAGGGCACTGAATGCCCTCTCAAGGCAAATAAAATATAAACAACACGAGGGCTAATATCAATGAATGATTGTAGTGGTAGAATGAAAGACAGGGGAAGCGGGAGTGGCACTGAAAACCTGTCTCAGACCTACTCGGTCAACCACCACAAACTTTACTTAGATCATCAGGTGTTTGAACTACCTTTACCAGAGGTGCACTAAGCACTAAACTGCAGGGTGTCTCCTGCAAAATAGGAAATTGTAGGTCCACACCTAAAGTAATGATTAAATATCGATATAGTTTGCATAGACAATAAACCGGTGCACACCCAGGAATCATCTCTGAAGGGGATTAGGAGTGATGAAGGTCCATTTGTCATAAGAACACATACTCAAACTACATAAATAAATTACATACAAAGTATGCATAAATCAATTAAAAAATTTATTCATAGGTATATACGAAGTAAGTATACTGTATTTACAAACTTAAGTAAACTTCTTATATTCATATATTTTTTGGTTAGATTATAAATTCTAGTCACTTGTCCAGTCCCATCCATATGTGCAAGTAATGGCAATGAACTTGGCTCTTCATTAGTTCACCTTTCACAAACTACATTCAACATTCCAAAAAAGAGAGAAGTGTGAATTTCGCCATAACCCAACAAAATTTTGATAACTTATAATAAGCTTAACAAGCGACATTGGAGTATCTATTATAAAAGAAAATTTACAGATAACTTTTTAAAACCAGCCAACTTCTTTTGAAGCCAGAATTAATTTTCCTGGTGTTCAAGCTCCACATCACTCTTGACACAGAAATAATAAAAATCCAAATTATGGGAAAATATTCTTCTAAATTCCTTCTCCATGTAAGATACAAAGATAGTCCCAACTTGACTTCCAAAAAATATTCATCAAACAAGCAAATTAAAAATGATCATGAATGCTACTCTGTACTTTGCAAAGAAACGTCAAATACTAAAGTTTCAAAATTCAAACACTAAATAAATAATCAAACATTTTAGTAATAATAACATTCTGAAATACTGACTTAATTTTTGCTAAAACAAAACAAATCATCACAATAGACAAAAGGAAATTTCAACTTTGACATTGTTCTTGGTATTGGAGGCAAATAATATTATTAGGTACAATTTTACGCAAACAACACATAATTGTAACCAATTAACAACCCATACCATTCCATGCTTATACTTCGCAAGATTCGCTTAAACGTCACTGGCACATCGTTATAACCTAATATTGGAATATTGGACACAGGGAAAAACATGAAATGATGCACCCATGAACAATAAAGTTGTATTTTACCTGCATCGATTGCTATGAGAAAGGATATTGCGTGTCCGCAATAATAAAACTAGGAAGTCATTTCTTGAAAACAATTCATATGCACTGTAAGAGATAAATCATTGATATTCGACATCGCAACAAGCTTGTATTTTCACGTGATGTCCGCATAGATAACTTTTGTCCTTTTACTTTTCTTTAATAACACTAAATTCAGTTGATAATTGCTTTTATCCAACTAAAATTCTCGCTTAAAATACAATCGACAGTAATCAAGGTTGTGAACGAACCTCTACGACTCGGAGGCTAATCAAGGTCTAATAATAAAATATCATACATTTTTACAAAACAAAAAAATCTGCTTCAAAAAATAAAACATGTTCTTTAGATTACAAAATTAATCCACGCCCGAACATCATTCCTCTCATCAAACGGAGAAAAGGGCAGAATTTGATTAATTCCGGAAGTTCCAAGAATATGACAGGCTTACGCGATTCGTCAGTTTCCTCGAGTTATCCATGTTCACGCGCGTTTGTTTGCTTCGTTCTAGCAATCATGTAGCTTTAAATTCATTCAGGCAATTATGCTTCTGGCATAAGTATATTGATGTATGGAGAAAAAAAGGTAAATGAAATATAATTTTTAAGATAGCAAACTAGCATCTTCAAGTTCACCCAAAGACAGCCTAAGGGAGTGAAATAGAAAATCAGTGTTTTCTTAATTACAAAAAACTTTTTCTCAATTATATAAGTGAAAATAAGGGACAGAGGAGACACACATACTATTTAAAAATTCTAACAATAGATAACATTCTCACTGGATGTCAATGGGATTGTGAGAAAGAATAAAGTTGCAGACATATTACAGATTCACGAGAGCAAAGCCCCGGAGACTCATTTAAAGCGAAGTACCAGTGTACAAACATGAAAAATAATGTAAAGAAATGACACGTAAAATAATCAAAAAGGACTGATTTGCATCGGATCCAGAAGCTTTTAAGATTGCTAAGATATACTACTAGTGTCGTTAAGTTCAAGTACAGACCACATGGGGGTACGGCTCCCTGAAAGCGCGGGTGGGAGGGGCGAGACGTAAAAGGAATTTAAAACGTGTCGAATATGTGGTTTACGGGTTTTCTGCGGCGAATAAATGTGCTCTCGATGACGTTATGTAACCATTCAAACTACATAAGGTGTACGACACTTCTACAGGTGGGGATTGGGAAGAGCGTAACACGAAAACGTACCGAAAATGGCCGATGTTAATGTCAGTCATTTCCGTGTTGAAGAGATGAATTATTTTACTCGTGATTCCGTTAAGTGTAAGGTCAGACACAATTTTATTCTGAGGTCAAGAAGATCGGAATAAATAAAAACCAGGTTTGCAGGGCCGAACTGATTATCCACCAACGCCGGATAATCAGCTAGATATAAATTTCATACTTATTGGTTCCTGAGTAAATTCTAGAATATCTCTCAGTGTTAAAAAAACAAACACTTTTTCTTAATTATATAAGTGAAAATAAGGGATTGAGGAACACACCAGTTTAGCAAACCACTAACATAAATGGAAAACATTCTCAGTGGATACCATTGGGGTTATGAGAAAGAATGATGTTGCAGTCATTACAAAATTCACGCGAGAAAATCCGTGGATGCTCAGCTAATGTCATACATTTAGTTAATAAATATAAATACTTTTTAAAAATACATCATTGTTTTAAAGACTTCTAAAGGTTGATTTGAAAGAATACTTAATATTCTTGTAATGAATACATTTGTGCACTAGCCATGAAAAATACAATTGTTTCTATTAAACTTTGAATGCTTAAAAATCTTTTGTCAATGTATACGTGAGTTTCAATATAATTAGAAGTCTAAAACCGAATGCAAAATTTGAATAAAGAAATATTTTAAAAATTATTTCCAGAGTACGATTTTAACGATTGCATTATTATTTTCTTTGGGTTGTACTTTCATTTAACTCATGATAAGAATAATATAGAAATATGTTACGAAAATCAATTGACATTAAAATCAAACAATTATTTATTTTTGTAAAAGACAAATTATATAATCGGAAGTGTATATAGTTACTCTGTCTTCGACCAGAGAGCCAAGACAGTATATCAAAACTAGTCCCCACATTTTTCGAAAAGCAACAATAACTTTTGCCTTGAAGGGTGGTGGTAAGAGGTATCGTTCAGAAGCATTATGCGGGGGCTGTAATTTTTGCGTTTCGTAATTTATAGATGGTCCCTGAATTTCGAACTTGGATGACATCGAAGTTGATGGTGCCAGGTGTATATTATTTTACGTTGTAGAAACACCAATGCAAAAGGTAACTTTTAATAGCGGATTTGAAGAGATTCTATTAATTAATGTCTACTATATTTTTGGGGAAGGAATTATTTAGAACAATTCCCGAATGATATGGCCCTTTTTGGCAAATAGCAGTTGACACTCCAGGACGATGAATATTATTCCTATTGCGAACATTGTGTTCATGAAAAAGACTGTTTTGTATTAAACAAAGATGACTCTTCAGTAATTTGGTTTTAACAAACACGACTGTTTCATGAATATAAATGCAGGACAGTGTTAAATTATTAAATAAAGGTTCCTTTAATAAAGAGTTTCGGGGGTGAGATTTACAAATTATCCGAACAATCCCCTTTTGAATTCTGAAAGTTTGGACGCTCTAACCGGCATTGCCCCAGAAGATAATGCCGTATCGTAAATGGGAGTAAACGTCTGCAAAATATACCCAACGGGAAATGTAAGGACTAACAATATTAACTAGGATTCGTAATGCGTAACATAATTTACTTAATTGGGAATTAAGATTGTCAACGTGACAATTCCATTTGTGGTTGTCTTTAATGTGGAAACCTAAGAATTTCGTATTAGTAACAGTTTAGTAATTGTATTCCGTTTAACGAAACAGAAATCCGGGGTGAAGGTTTTGTGATATGACGGGCACTGTTTTGTCAGTGTTTACAATGAGACGATTTGTCTGGAACCAAGTCGAGAGGATAACAAAACTTTTTGAGCGTTGGCATGTTTACATAGTAAATTAGCGTTATCAGCAAAAAGAACCATTTTGCAATCTGATGTGGAGGATGACATTGGAGGATTCACATGCATCAAAATATATGTGATGTGGAGTATTCACATACATCAACAAGAGTATAGGGCCGAGAATTGAACCATGGGGAACTCCGCGTGTAAGTGGCTTTGTTTCTGAAAGGTAATGCTGAATACTTTATTTTTAGTATATGATTTCTATCTTTTAAATAGGAAGTTAGCCATTGATGGGTAAGCTCACGAATGTCAAAATATTGCTATTTTGAAAGGAGAATTTCGTGATCGATGACATCGAATGCTTTGGATAAGTCAAGAAAAACACCTTGAGTATTTTCTTCATGGTCAAGACAAGTGGAAATATCGTTTAAGAAAGAAAATATGGCGCTTGTGGTGGAAAAAGATTTCCGAAATCCGTGCTGATGGTCATAAAGAATGTATTTTTGATAAAAAATCTAGAAGACGATTGTAGAACAATTTTTATAGGATTTTTGAGAAAGTGGGTAGTAGAGAAATTGGTCGATAATTTCCAAAATTGAGTTTATTTCCTTTCTTGTGTACAGGTTTCACTTTAGCTCTCTTAAATATGTTATGAAACACCCCTTTTAATAAAGAACTATTAAAAATATTTATGAGTGGATTTAATATAACGGGGGACGAAAATTAACAATAATTTCGGGTATATCATTTATGCCTGTTGAAATTTTTTAATGACTGGACGATTCTCAAGATTTTACTGGCGTTAGTTTCGGAAGTGAACATTGAATGGGGTACGAGGGTGGATATATTTGGAGGACTTTGGTTTTGAAATATTAAATTCGTTATTTTACCAACTTTTAAGAAATAAGAACCAAACAAATCAGCGACGTACTGTGGACTTGATACGATTTTGCCATCGTTTAGTGAGGAAATGTTTTTTCACGATTTTCAGAAGTTGACGTGTAGTTTTTAACAATATACCACATGGTTTTGGTCCGGTTTTTCGACTTTTGTATCTGCTTGTTATTTTTCATGACTTAAGTTGCGTAGATTACTTTTTGTAGAATTATCATAAATTTACAGAAATAATTATGAAATTTGGATGCTTGGTTATAGTGTTTTGAAAGATAATACAAGCAGCGTTTGCTTTTGGAAGAAATTCTTATCCCTTGGGTGATCCATATTAATTAACTTGCGTTTTATGGGAAGCTAGAGTTGTAATGTTTTAGGAATGTTAAATTAAATACATTGAATTTGTTGTCGGTGTTTAGGCAATTGAAAACATTTCTCCAAGTTTCCTCACGCAAAAAATTCGTGAATATGGATAAATTTGCGTTAAACTGTCGAGAAAACTTGTGAAGGACTTTAAGTGGTTTTAGTTTATCTTTAAGAGTCAATACTTGAGCAAGGTGATAGCTGTATGTCGCGTTAAATACTTTAGAGAAATACGAGATTTCATTGTCGACTGTAATCTGATCTATCAATGTTTGTGATGTACTGGGGAGGCGAGAAGGGTCGTAGTTACGAAGAGTGCGTGAAGTGGCAGGAGGATAATATGAGGTCAAATGTGAAACTAGGAGAGAACAGAAGTGATGTTTCCCTGACGCTCTTAGATGCAAACCGTGCTGGATAAAGTCCTTGCCAGTCAGGTGTGATTGCAAATCAAAAAATGCAATTTTTTGTCTGCCAGGTGATGTTTCAGGGGGATGTTTGCGATGTTAATTTTGTGGTTTCTTTGTGGAACGTTAAAGCGTGGAGGCAGGGTAGAGAGTACTATGTTTGTGTGCTATTAGGCTATTTTTAGTTTTTGTACATGATCAGAAATCTTTAAATGATCTCTCAAGTTAATATTATTCTGCCCACCTACCATGTATTATGATTACTGTGTCCCGCTCTGTGAGTTTTTTAGTGTAGGTGTCCAGTTCTCGAATGACTTCAGTCAGACGAGCGTTTGGCTTGAAGACACTGGAGACTGAGAACTGGTTGGGGACAATCCACGCAAAATTTGAATTTAATTGTTCGTTTTGAGCATCTCATCTAACTCTCGACGGCAAGTTTTAACCGTCTTTTGGGGACGGATGGAGGCGTGGATGGAATAGATGAAACGGGTATGGACGAGAAATGTGAGAGAAGGGGTAGAGACAGGTCAGGGACGGGAAAAAAGTGGGAATGAGGAGAGATGGAGAAAGTGACGAGGTAGCAATAGGGGTTCTGGTGTAGGGGAACGGACTAGTGGAGGAGGTGAGATAAAAGAGAATCGAAGCGGTTTCCCAGACGTCCTCAGGTGTACACCATGCCGATTGAAGTCCTTGGCAGAAAGTTGGGTTTGCAGATCAACAAATGTGATGTTCATGTCTGCCAGGTGCTGTCTTAGAGCGATGTTTGTTAAGCTCTTGAAATTTAAAACTCCGCCTAATTAGTTGGTGCATTCTCGCATACTTGTTCATCTCGGCAGTAACTTCGCGACTTTTTTTGTTGGACATTGTTCTCGAATTTTTTTTCACCAACTGAAGAAAGTTCCCCCTCTCCTTTCCAGATTTGTCAAATAGTTTAACTCATTCTTCCTTCGTCACGTCTCACCCACACCTTCTATGTTTCTGCTCTTTAAAAATTTGTAACCAAATTTATCACTTTTAATTTTTGACCTTGCGTCGAAGTAAACCTCTATTTCTCATACCAATCGTTTTCTTTTCCCCTTTCCCTTGACTTTCCACACACTGGGCAGACCAAAGGAGAGATTCGCTTGCAGATGAAATATGAATCCTGAGGTCTTTTATGATACCGCAAGTGAATGCGTTGAACATGGGTACAAATATAATGTGTGTATATATGTATAGTAATGAAATAAATATGGTTCTTTGCTGGGCTTCACGTTGGAGCGAAAATTGTAATGAAATAAATGGGGGGTAAATAACTGCATGTCTTTAATTAATAAGAGGCACTTTTCTAGCCCACTCTGCAGGTACTCTCAGGGATGAAATCTATGTCCTCTCGCGTAAAATTATATAAGGAGAGGGTGGGTTCGTTAAAAATATCCGTGAAACACACTAATCCTTCGTAAGGGAAACAATGCTTTTTATAAATATTGGTTTAATCGTCATCACTTAGATTACAAGATACAAAACCACATTTCACTATTCCTTACTTAAACACTTCCCTCCAAAATAGCATGCAACTTATATCTACTGAATTTAACATGTTTCATAACTTCCTGACTTTATCATTTTAACAGAATAAGTCTGTTAGAAAACGTACGAGAGTTTATGATACTCCAGCATAGCTCATTTAACAAGTATTATTACAGTACATTCTCTGAGTTCTTCTTCACATTATACATTTCCATCATTACAATCACAATTACCACAAGAGTCTTTGGCGTAATGTTCATAACTTGGTGAACACTTCAGTCGCACGCAATAGCGCGAGCCAGGTACCATGAGTGTATGGCCCATTTACGAATTACCTTGTAAGTTATGAGGAATTCAGCAACAAAACGCTCCAGAAAGAGTAGGCCCCCTCCACTCTTCGTCTCGCTGCTCTGGCACCGTCTGCGCCGCGAGCCTCCCAAATTAGCCGCTGCGACCCTGCCGTTTCGAATCCCGTTAATGGCATTTGTAGTTGGTCGGAACCATCTATCAAAGAAGCTTGATGAATACGCAAGTATCTCACTTGCTCTGAGAATGGTAGTATTCGCGACTCAAAGTAGATTGAATATGTTCATCATTCATTAATTACTGAGTTGATTGATTTGTTATCAACGTTAATTACAACTCATAGTCACGACAATGTTCTCGAATAAGCCAGTGCTTCACTGACCACTTACCGCAAATTCTCAAAATTAAACTTAGTCTTAACTTCAAAGCTAACGCTCGTCAGAAAACTCGTAATAACAATGTAACGTCATGTTAATCATTGTCTACTAATCCTCTCCAAAATATCCTCTCCAAAATCATATCAAAATCCTCTCCAGAAATCTTTGTAAAAATTCTCTCAAAAAATTCTGCTCCTCTCTTAGGTATCATGCTCCCACCTTACCTACCGAGCTACGCAACTAGACTCCTCCCAAAAATGACGTCAGTAATTTTTCTTAACCAATTACTTACAATTTTCACTACCATCGGTTAGAATCTCTGTGACGTCAGTTATTCTACCCACAAATGGCTGATATTGGTATAATTGCAAAATGCGAGCAGGGTGGCCAGTTATTTTTTGAAATATATCGAATATCAACACACTTGTGTCGCCTTTCGCTCACTCTCAGACAGAACACACTCCCCCACCCCGCAATATAGCATTTCAGACTCTCACGTCTACCAGACGACGGTAACCTCCCAAATTAACATCCGCGCGCACACACTTGAGTGGTCGCCCCTTCTCCTGCTTTTCGTCTTGTTTAAGTTTTAAAACTCATACATTTCGTCCCCAAAATCTTTTATGTTTGTCTCCTTCCTGCGAGAATGTTGCTTTACAAGAGGCCTATTATTCCCGTCTTCTTAATTCGACGAAACAGAGAGTAATTTATCTTCCCCTCTTTCGCCTCGCAACTTATCACCATCTTCTAAAAGAATTGCCAGGACCTGTTCTCCTCTCAAACATTGTTCAGACTTACTTTCATTTTTCAACACTCTCCAATATCCGACGTAATCTAATTTTGCGTGTCATCAGACTTACGAAATTACGATTTCTCGTATCCCTAACAAGGGTGCACGAAATGTCCCTAACTAAATGTTTATAATACCCTTTAACCGCGCCTGTGTTTCTAACAAATATTGTTTCTTTCATGTCATCCCTTATTGCCATAATGTTAAAACACACCAGACCTCCGCCTTTAAATTGCTGAAACCGGCTTGCCAGACTGTGCCTCTTGTCACAAGACAACCTCCATTTTCATTATCTACGGTAATTATCTACGACTCCGAAAATATACGGCTCTTTTTATTTCTGTCAAAGGTTCAGAGATACTAAAACTAATTATTTATATATATAGTAACTAAACCAAATTGTGTAGTTACTATATATTTGGTTAACATAACGAGAAACATACATCTTTACATGAATGAACTGCACTGGCTAGCTGGTCCTNTTGGTTAACATAACGAGAAACATACATCTTTACATGAATGAACTGCACTGGCTAGCTGGTCCTAAAAATTTCTAATAAGTTCGTGCCCTTAATTTAGGTGAAGACGACACACAGGGTTCTTTTTATAGGAAAACGCTTTCTTTAAATAAGATTGGTTCAACTACCTATTAAACAACACACATACATTCTATACTGTTAATGAGGCATGCTCGCTCCCCATCCAAAATCATCAAAAATCCCACTGACCTACAAACACAAAAATAAAACACCTTTTCTCATAATTACACAAGGTACTTAATTCTACTTTAGTTAAATGACTAACATATTATTTATGATATAAATATTAATTCTCTGGCCTCTCTTTTTAGCCCTTTCTTAATTTATTTTAAACAATCACCAAAACAAAAGTCCTGGGCTAGGGTGTTAAAGTCTGCAAAAACGGAGCACTCTTTCTTCTCCGCAGCGCATTGTACCCTAACATTTGGATGATCGTAACCAAAACATACTACCTTAGTCAAGAAGAGCCGATCGGCAAACAGTTGTGGAAGGAGGTCAGCGCCCTTCTCACACCAGAGAACTACAGCCTTCGCCCAGCTGTAGTAGAGCGTGCCATCGAAGGAGTTAACGACCCTCGCACCGTCCCCTCGATCTCAGCAGGCAGACGACACCGTTGATATGTGTCGTACAAAGTATTCATTTCTTTCGCACTGAATTTTCAAAACATCGAGTCAGGCAACCTAATCAACTTGCGACCTAATTATTCCTTCTTTTTGATAATTACTATCACTCACGAATTCTAATAGCTCGAATTCTAATAGTCGACCAAATGATTAAATTTGAACATTTAATAATGTTCATGAAATATCTAAGTGGTTGTCACACCACTGACAAAAGTTCAAAGTCGAGAACCTTCAATGAAAATCGAGTGCTCTAAGGGCTAGTTTCAACATGAAACTCGAAGTCCACTTTAAGTGATCGAAGTCTAAGATGATCGATGATCAGTCCTCTTCGAATGTTTCTGTTCGTATCTCTTGTAAACTTTTCGCCACTCCATCACCCTGACGCTTCCTCACATGTTTATTTTTTCAAAATTCACATGATGTTCGACATCCAATTAAACTTGACTTGAAGTCCGCGTGGAGTCGTTCCCATTGGTTATTTTTAAAGAAACGCTTCTCCGTTCTCGGCCAATTATTATCCTAGTTTTTGAAAAATTTCCAGTATCTTAAGGCTCCGACTTTTTTCCACGCGTCCCCTCATTAAGTTTAAACGGACACACTTTCCCTTTGACAGCTTTGAAATCTTTTTGCGCCGAACGTTTTTCGAAAGTTTCCTATCCCCCTCGAGAATCAACTCGTCTTAACGCTCGCGCCCACGCGCGCCTTAGTTTCATTGCTTTAACGCGCACGTGTGTTCGTTCACTCTAAAACGATTCCTTCCATTTTCCCAGTATTTTTCCGCTGTCCCTTTTTAAATAATGCGCACCCAGCTCCATGCCTGTCACTAATATCTCACCTCACTTGTTCTTGAAATACTGAGACCCTTTTGTCCCGTCTCTGTTCGAATCTCCTACACAACTCGTCATTTTCTAACACTTTTTCGCTTTCTTTTTTGCTTCTCGCAAACGTAAGGGCGTAGCAAGCCATCTTCCTTTCATTTTGGCAGATTTATGATCTTTTTGATGTTTAACCGTCTTCACAGCAACCCCTCGCGATTCATCTTTCCGAAAATATACTTGACTGAATGTCGTGGTTCTGTTGCTTATGGATTTTTTAATCCGTCAATTAACTCAATAATTTTAATTAATTGTGAGAAATACAAAAATGCGTAGAACGTCCATTTGAATGTAGCGCCGAGAGGGGTGCATTCTGAGCGTGATACAAAGCGACGGAATATTTTTTGAGTGAAATACAAGAGGAACTAGAAATTATGAAAGCGCCTCGCTGAGCCAGTGAAGTGAATAATAAGGAAGCGATCAGATTGGCGAAATAAACGAGGCATAAGAAAGGAGTGGAGGCTAGTGTTTAGGTGGAAAGCCGGAAACAAGATTCATTCTCAATTGTTTGTGGTAGATTGGAAGAGACGGTTCGCTTTATGTAATTGTAAACGTGTGGGTTTTAGAAGCACGGAGAATATCAGCGTGAGGAGCGGAATTTAATCACACGTGGCATTTAATAGTCAAAAGGGAAGTTGAACCGGTTAAGCATTTCTTAATCAAAGCTGATTAGCGAAGTTGTATAATTGCCGTAAGAACGAAGATCAAATTTCTGCGAATATCATTTTCATGATATTTTTTTATAGTACTCGAGAATAGAGGAAGGACGGTCGAAGTAATACGAACGTAAAGAATCATAGTATCGTTTGGAAAAGCTCCAAGTGAAGCTACAACCTATTTTCGAAAAGCATTAGTTCGATTCGAACATTTTTGACGCCGTTTTCGAGGGGAAGGCAGAGCAGACGAGACCACGAGGTGTGGAAGCCTGGTAGCACGCCGAAGATTCAAGGTCATCAGCAACACAGCTGGAGCAGCCTGTCGAGTACGAGAGGTATTCTCGAACTGGTGAGAGCACGCGACGATTTCCGAAGAATTATTCGCTGTTTTGTGAGTATTACGTCTCTGTGAGGCGAACATTGTTCCAGTGTGTTTCGAGAGCTAGGGAACGTAATTTAAATTGTTGTAATTCGATGCTAAATGAGTATCTTTGAATAAAGAGAAAATTGCATTGGAATAGTTATTTTTTCCGAATTAACTGTAACTCATTTTGAAACATTCCGAGAAGAACGAAGATTAAAAATCAAGTAAATTGATGAACTTTTGATAGAACCTCAAGATAAAGAAATAATAAGAGCTCATTTCGTGCTTAGTTTTTGAACGTAGTATTTTATTGTATTAAATTTTAGGGTATTAATTGATGTAATTGCACGATCCATTATTTATGAGCTGGAAACCACGTGACGCAATTTGTATGAAAAAGGGTTTTTACATTTGTTCTTGTGATTTATGTGGGGATTACTTGAATTGTGTAATTATTATAAATGTTTGTACTATTATCAGAATATACGTTGTTAATTCACATCTGAAGTCCGAACCTTATTATTAATTATAATTATCATAACTTATACCCATATAATAATTTCCCCACAGGAGCATTTTGGGTACGTTAGAATATAGAAAAAATAATTTATTCCATTAATAAGAGAATTATTAGAAATAATATCTAAAGAAATATTAAAATATACCATTGAGCACTCGAGGCGCTGGGTTTTGAAGAAATGATCTAGGGTAACAACGAGAAGACGGTTGACCCAGGCGTGGCACACCCGTTCAGTATAGTATTTCAATATCACCATAAAAATATCCAACTCGAAGGAAGGACGCACTACGCAGTAGGACGCGCCGCGCGGAAGATAAAAGAAGTAAGGAAATAGTAGCAGAAGTTTAAAAGTAACCCAGGACAGTCAGGACACAAAATTTAACACAAGAAAATTGGGCGCTTTAGAAATTTAAAAGGATGGTTTTCGGGTATTTCGAAACAATCTTTAGAACCACAAGTGAAGCCCTGAAAAAAGAAAGTTTAAATGCCACGGAGGGTTCTATTAGGGATTGCGTAGAAGGACGAAGCACGTGATCACGAACAAGTTAGCTAGCTTTCAGAAAGACGAGTAGTAGAGATGACTGACAGGGCAGGTAACTAAAAAGGGACAAGTGAACTTGCGCGAAACAGGTCTGGAGTCCTCTAGAATATGGTGAAGTGTCGAGGCATGGAATAGGAGAGAACGTCGCGCCCGAGGAAAGAAAAGATGACTCAGGCCGCCGCGCTAAGATCTAAGCATCCCGAGAATAGGCTGAAGCCATGTGTTCGTGCCGAGTCTATGATGTAAACTACGCAGTTAGATTTTAAAAAGGACCGTGTGATTGGCTCGGAATTGACATACGTCACTAGAAAGTGACCAACCAAAGTGACTCCACGTAGAGTTGTAGATACTCCCTAATTGGTTGAAAATGTCACATGGCGCGTGGAAGGGCGGGGCTTCCAGCGCTAAATTTCGGAAATTAGGGGGAAGATACGATAAAAAGAGACGCGAGGAAGCTCGAGACTACAGAGAGATACCGTGATAGAAAACACAGAGATACCGTGATAGACTAAAGACAGATACCGTGATGTACTTAGAGAGATTACTGTGAGGTAGATACCGAGATACAGAGAGATACAGTGATATACTTAGAGATTTCTTGGCAACGCACTGCTTCATGACCAATCATAGCTTAGCGGATCAGGTCATCACTGATTCACACGTTTAAAGAATGATCTTAGTTTTTATCAAAAAATTTGATCGCGGAACATATTGATGAGTTATTAACGAATACTTTGTTTAACTAGAGTGCCGAACTCGGCTTCGCGAAACTTGATCACCGAGGCTTGAAGGGGCTTCAGTCCTTGAAAACCTCTCACCATGTGTTCGGTTCGGGTTCTGATATTTAGCTAATTAGTTAAACGGCGAAGGGCTGTAATTAGGCCGTCGAGTTTCTTCGAGTCGGTTGGTGGCGAACTGTATGTTTCTGCGAAGGGCGGCGTGCAGGTCATTAGCCTTCAACCACGCACCAACAGCTGTCTAGCGGGGGCGCAGAGACAACTAGGCAGTACCTGAGAGGGAATTCCGGAAGGACCCTCTCGTCTATGCAGCTTCGAGACTAGCAGGCCATCTACAAACATACCAATGTAAGGTAAATGGTTCTGAATGCGATCAGGAAACTAGCAGAAGTGAGTGATTTATGAGAACAACTAAGCGTGTGCTCCGTGACTAAGATTGAAGACAAGATGTGGTATTATTAACAATTCATTTGTCGTTTGCAATTGTAATCGTTTATTCATAATGAAGCTAATCAGATTGGGACTGATAGTGTGCCAACGCTTCATATAAAGAATTTTAAGGTTGTCTTGATGTGTGATTTTGGGGGGAAGTGTATGGGGATGTGTCCACGATTACAAATATAGTTATTTTCAGAAATGTAAGTAGTTAGTAAATAAAATCAAATTTATATGAGCTGTGTGTATCATTAACACTTAAATGTGTATTTTATTGAAACAACGGGCCGAACCCGCCCGTCCTAAATTAGTTTGCTGAGACAGCTGGAGCGTGATGATGACTGCTGAGTGGGCCAGGTAGGCTAATTACCCAAATACGAATTAATATATTTTTTCCGCCACGATATGTATTTTGTAAGATTTGATTAATCGTCGATTATTAATCTATATAATAAAGTTATAAAAGATACGAATGTTCGTGAGCAAGCGGAAGAGTACCGCGACGATTCCGGCGAAGTTGTAGTTGAGTGGGGAAGGTTCTTAGGCTTTGGAGTGGGCGTAGGGCTTCCTTGTTCCAGGAAAGGACCATAAAACGTAGCGATGAGAAAGAACGTGTGAGAAGAGAGAGTAGAGATTTTATGAGTTAAAGGGGCGACAAAAGAATACGGGGGGTGTGAGAAGGCGCACCCTTAGCTCGTAGAATTATCAATGAGACTAGCGACCTAGAGACGGTTGGCGAGCGTTGCAGAAATGTAGAAGAAGGAAACTTTTACCGGGAGGAGTGTCACAGTTGAAATTCAGATAGTTGCATATATTCAGTATCGTTTTGTTGTTAAAAACCGTCTGGTTAAGATCACTCAGAAAACGGTTGGAAAGAAGAGCGCCATTGCAGTGTGGAAGTTTTCAAAGAAATAGATTGGCGATTGGCCAGAAATACGCCTCGTCAAGTTCATAAACAACCAGTAGCGAATACTCCGCGTGGAGTTTAATTTTAATATTACTGGATAAAGTGAGTCACATAGGTTTTTGAAAACATAGCACGTGAGTAAGCTTTGGAGGAGCAGAAGGGGGATGAGTCCATTTATTCTCGTGCAGAGACGCTCAGAGATCATTCGATTCTGAGATTGGACATTCATTCCGAGATTTATTCGATTCTATCATTCATTTGAGTATTACTCATAGCAGAACATTCGTGTACTACTCCATCTTACTAATGAGTACTACATTAGGAGATGTCGGACTTTGAAATTTCAGACCATTAAGTCTCAATGTTTTGACGTTCTAGTTGTTATTAAGTGATAACTTGAAACTTATTTAAATTGTATGAAATTGATAAAACTTCTACGTTTATAAATTCTCCGAGAACGAGTCGGTAACGCGATGCCCTACTTTGTTCGCTGATGAGTGACGGCGTACGACGTTTAAATCGCATCTGGGCAAGTTACAAGGAATATTGACGTTAAAGAACTTTCGTGATTATGGTGAGGCAGCAATTCCGAGAAAGAGCGAGAACTTCTAAAGGACGCGGAGTCCGCAGAACGACTGAGTTACAACCGATGAATTTACTACAAGCTGATAGGTGAACGAGGTCACCGCTCGAGCGAAATGCTGTCAATGGCATTCCAACCTCCGCCTACATCATAGACTGATCTGTACATCTGTCGAGAAGGTAATTGTTATGTTGGTTGCGACCAACGTTAGTATTTTAAGCAGCAGCGAGAAGATTCAGTGCTTCGAGCAAAATGAGTGAATGCCCATGCTCAGAACTTTTGTTTTTGTGATTGTTAATTAAATAAAAAGGGCGTAGAGATGATGAGCGATGTTAATCGTTTTATGTTGTAAATTTCAATTAATATTTTGTAATAATTTGGTAATGCTAAATTTAAGATGGGTTTCTTTTGTAAAGAGTGTGTCAATGTTGTAATGTTTTGGGGAATAACGTGATTTTGGGGGCAGTGAAGCTTGTTAATTATAGGTAAAATGTACAAGTGTAAATAAATAATTAAGTCAAGTTTATTTAATGAGTTTTCATTCTGATAAGGATCTTCAGTCTGTGTGTTTCACATAGATAAATAATCACGAACCTACGTATTAAATTTGATTGGTACGATCTATTCAGGGCATTTTTTTGGGTGAGTGTCGACCACTACCCTATTTACCCCTTTCACCTTACGTTTTGTTGCTATATATTATAGCTTTCCAAGTGTAAAATATAATGAATAAAACTCAGTGTTCCGAAAAGTTTCGTGAACGCGTCCGATTGCCGATCAACTGAAACGGCGCGCCCTATCAGATAGATAGTCTCCGAAACAAACGGCACCCTCCGAGTAGGAGAACAGTCACTTCCAGAACGACGGCAGTGATCATCAGAGTGGTGGCGATCTTAGATTATCACGAGTAACGAGCAGTACGAGACCATACCGCGGGGAGGGGCGCGGCATTCCGGGGTCATGAGTTGGTCCGGCTTGACGCTGCTGCACCGCGTCACCTGCCGACCACGCAGAGTCTCTACTGTGTTACGCCTTTGTCAGAGCGACTAGAGCAAAGATGGTCGAAGCATACTGTATTTTGTGGTTTGTAGACGGAATATTTTCTGTGTTCCACTCTACAGAATGTTAATAAATGTTTTTGTTACGAATGCTTTGTATCTTCCTTGCAGCAACTAATCAACATAATAATTTGTTTTCCTTATATTATGAGATCTAGGTAGGAAGGTTCGACCCGGCTAGTGGCTCTAAAATTGGGGCCCGGGAGTCATTTTAATCCATGAGAATCATCATTCCACGTGTTGAACTCCAATAGTTTTTCATGTGTAGTTGAGGCAAAAGATACATCCCTATATATTGTGACTTTACGGGTTGTTATAAACAAATAAGAAATTAATTGTTATAAACATTTTTTTAAAAATAATAATTACCGTAAATGTATTATTCTCACTAAATCCAAAGGGGATGGAACCGAGTACTCACTCCTATTGGAGCCGCTTACAATAAAAACACTGCACTCTGGTGTTCGAGCAACAAACAAAACACTTTATTATTCATTATGACTCTAAATTAATTGATACACAGGATACTGGTAAATGGTCACAATGCTACACGTTGCTTCGCCTACTGCGCTCTTGGAATCTCTTATTGAAAGTCTTTTTACATAGTACTCACCAAGATCTTGATTTTGGGCTCCTCTGTTCATTACACTCTCCGTACAATTAAACACTTTAACTCTTGCACTCGGCCTACTGATATTTATTTAACAATTTATGGTTTACAAGGCCAAAATAACATTATCATATTCCCTTTACACTATTACACAATACACAAGATGTCTCGTGATGTCGGACTGGATGAAGACATGGCCACTTTCGTGTTCCTTTTATGGACTCCATTTCCTCGTGCCTCGTTAATGTTCGTTCTCTGTCTCTTCTGCCTAAGCGATTTGCCCAATGCCATAAACTTCCATTGTCTGTCTCGTTTCAGAGTTTCCCGATTCACTTCGTACTAATTTATTATTTCGTCCTTTGCAACATTTACTGTTATTATTTGTTCACTGTGTTAATGCGCTTAGCATGTCCTCTGACTGATTACAGTATAACTTATTTTCTATTATCTATGCAACGACGATGCCTTCTCTGGCTTACTAATTTGCTGAAGTGACCGTTGACGGCTCATTAACTCCTAAAACGCTAATTACTGGACCTGTTCGAGTCCCTTACTTGTCTGTTCGAATATTTTCACTGCACGAGTTCCTATTTGTCCTTTTCAATCACACGATTCTCTCCTGCACGCAAGACAACTTCAGGTACGCGATAGTGTTC
The DNA here is from genome assembly GCA_002313205.1 of Laupala kohalensis. Classification (NCBI taxonomy): domain Eukaryota; kingdom Metazoa; phylum Arthropoda; class Insecta; order Orthoptera; family Trigonidiidae; genus Laupala; species Laupala kohalensis. The sequence goes on from NNCF01127036.1 coordinate 451,249, forward strand.
ATGGGCTAATTAGTTGCTATTAATGTTCGCACATTTCACGCTCTGATTTATGCATTAATTGCATCGAGTATCAGTGGTGATTGTTTCCTGATTCTTTTCGGAAAGCCTCACTTGTGCTATCTAATGAACAAATCGCAAAATTTAACAATTCAAAATGTTTGATTTAATCTAAAACTGATTCGTTCTTCTTACTATCACCGCACTGGTCTCACTACGAACTTGCGTTCATCACAAATTTCTGCGTGCGATCATTTAGGCGTCTTTCCACCAAAAATTTTCAGTCAGTTTATCAAAAAGAAAACTCAAAATTTTTCACTCTCTCATCAAAAAAATATAAACTCTCGAGAATTTTTCACCGCCTGGATCAACAAATAAAACTCTCGAAATTTCTTCACCGTCTCGCCCAACAAATAAACTCTCGAAAATTTTTCCCCGTCAGGATCAACAAATAAAACTCTCAAAATTTTTCACCGTCTGGATCCTTGTGCTTCTGTGCCCTATTTTTATAGACAATTCGCGTCACGTGACATTCCCCTTCCTATCATTCCTTTCCTCTACTACAAGCCCTTTGGTTCTTTCCCCCCCTTAATTTTAATTGGAAGTTTCCGAAAAGATGTTAGTTGCTTTTTCATGTTACCAATCACACGATTTAGCTTTTCCCCCCGTGGTTTTCTATTGGTTGTTCCCACTCTCTCTACTTGAAAGACTCCTGCAGCTAGATGAAGGTCTGTCGGCCATTTTATTATTCTCAAACAATACCCTTCGTTATTCGTACTCTGCCCAGCTGCTTTGTGCGGCATGCTTCTTAGATCCCATCTTTTATGGTTTTATGGCTAGGCGGCGTGGTACCCTCTCCGTTTGACATCACCCCATTTTTGCTACAACTCGTCCCGACCGTCGGCACTCCTCTTGAACTCAAATTTTTTTATTACTTCCTTTTGAATTTCGCCCTCGCGTGTTTTTGCTGAACCCATTGCCCCAAAATTTCACATTTCAATATTCTTCCCTTGGCGAGCCATGTCCCAAGAGACATGTGCCGTGCGCCTTCTCGTAGTTTGTCGCAAGCGTTCATCCACGTTGCTTTGGGAAATAATATTCCCTTACATCCGCTCTTTTTCTGTGCTATCTTTTGTACTGAATTTCGATGCTCGTTTTTCAAAAGATTCCTTTTTCAAGTTCAAACTTGTCGGCCTCTGAACATGTGACTCGTCGCTACTCCTTTGATTTTTTTCACATAATAGATTTTATAACTTTTTTGTACTCAAAACTTTCTACTTTGATGTCGCACCTACTCTTCAGACCAGTTCCTTTTCTGCTAGCTCCAATACACGGTCTCTCTCTCTCTCTCTCTCTCTCTCTCTCTATATATATATATATATATATATATATATATATATATATATATATATATATATATATATATANTAAGGCCAGCTAAGGACCACGAAAGACGACTACCAGTAAGGCTCAGTTTTGATTTGAGTTTACTCACTAGACTCGTCGTAATTTTTAATAACCGAGATCGGGCAGCGATTAGATATGAGCGCATTACAACTGCGGTTGTTAGTCGCAGAGGTCGGTCTCTTTGTAAATCCCAGCTAATTAAACTGGGACATAGATACAAAGAGAATTTTATGTTGCCCCCTCCGGGAATCGAACCGGGAATGACTTAGTGACGAGCGAGAACGTTGCCACTTTCGCCACGGAGGGGCATATGCATGCATATATTACTACTGTTATATAATACTGTTAATTATTCCAGAGAATTGGAAAAAATGTTTCCCATGTTCAACGTATTCCCTTATGGTATCACAAAAGACCTCAGGATTCATATTTCAACTGCAAGCAAACCTTACCTTTGGTCTGCCCATTGCGTAGAAAGTAAAGGCAAAGGGGAGAAGAAAACGATAGATGTGAGAAATGGAGGTTTACTTCGACGCAAGGTCAAAAATGAAAAGTGATAAATTTGGCTACAAATTTTTTAAGAGCGGAAATACGGAAGGTATAGGTGAGTTAAACTATTTGACAACTCAGGAACGGAGAGGGGAACGTTCTTCATCTAGGGGATGGTGATTGGGTTTAAGTGACCAGTCTAAGCAAAAGCGTTCTTCAGTAAACTTGAAAATTAATAACAAAAAGTATGTAACGTGTATGTAATTTTGGGTAGAATCAATATCCATCAATAAACCAACATATCTTGAAAGATATTTTTAATTTTTCTAACTCTTGCAAAGTGGCCACATTGTCCCATAGTGTGTGGTTAAGTGGTCAGGACATCTTGAAAAGATAAATACGTAATCATACCTCATTCGAACAATATTTTTGATATTAATCATTATTAATCAATATCAAAGTTGCATATACTGTGTACGAACATGAAGTAATGTTCCTTTTCTGCAAAGAGTAACTGTCATTTTCTTAGAAAGTGAAATAATATAATTATTATTAATGTTAAAATATACTTTAATAAAACATAACAAATAATGTTTTAAATGGTGTCCGAATACATTGATGGAGTCCAAACCTGCAGTAAGAGAAGCCTAGTTGTTAAGGAAATTCACTGTCTTCAGCGAATAGCACGCCCATCTTGCTCAGTTATTATTTTGTTTATTTGCCTTTCGTTTTATCTCAAATGTAAATTGCGCATTACATTTGAGATATAAGATGATACGAAAGAAATGAAATTTAAAAAGTCTTTTTATAATTTATAAACCTATTTAACTTAACTAGTTTTAAAAATTAAAAAGAAATTAAAACTGGTTACAAATAGTACTTTCGATTTTGTATATACAAGAATTCAATAAAAGCTCTAGGCGTACAGTTCATACATCAACATAATGTTTATATAAACACATAATTCAACTTAAGAAGCAATCGGAGGCCCTAGCTACTTTGCCGTATCATGATGCTGGTTGGCTACGATACCCTGCTGAACGCCATTTCACAAAATCGCAACTATGTTCAACGTCGAACATTATATTTCATCATCTGTATCTCTTTTCCATGAGGGCTGAATTTTGATTTACATGATACCAGGATTTCACTATCAACTCAGCGAAGCCAAAAATTTTGGACGCGTACCTGGTATCTGTCATGTTCAATGATTGTTTTATGGTATCCCCTTCCCTAGGGGCCCTGTTTTTATATGGGCTGATTGTGGACTTTGAGAATGTCACTAATTTCAGCGACCTCGAAAACTATGATCTCAACACTAATTTCGGTCACTTTTGATTATCTTTACATTTCATCCATTTTACACCCTAAACACAAAGGGAGTGATCGTGGACGTATGTGACATTGAAGGTGGCACTTTACTTCAGCGGTCCCAAAAATTGATTTATTCAACACCAATAACGGTCGTTCTTATTATTTTACCTACCTTTCATTCTCACCCCTACCCCAAGGATGTTAGGGGTATAATGTGGACTGATAGTGAACTTACAAAGCATCGGGGTAGGGGTGAGAATTGTCCTTATCCATCTCAACGTCACCGAAAGGTACGGTTTCGAATCTGTTATAAGATTTTTCCATTATTTTTCGTGATTAGTCAGTCAGTACGTCAGCAGTATTTCGCTTTTCTGTATATTATTTAAATTTTACGATTTGAAGACATTTTTTATCTTCGTAAATACACAAAACAAAGAACCCATTAAATTTGAATATCACTGATTTTTTTTCTACTCAAATTACTGTCTTGAATTGAATTATTTTTAATCTTTTTCGATCACTTTTTTGCGATAATTTAGGTAAATCTTGTGATGCTGTAGCGAACTTTTTCAATAATTTAGGTTAACATTTGTTGATAGACACATGCTGTCGCGGATTTATTTGTAGAACTCTTTGAGGTGAACAATGTTGTCACTCATAGTTGTCACGTTTCTCTAATATCCCCAATTTGAGAGTCTTGCAACACAATACTTGCCGTGGAACACTTCCTTTGAAGTCTCACACATAGTACAAGCCGAGGTAGCCACGATCTACCCAACAGACTGGACTTTATGCTTGGGCAAAAAGATCTACCCGACTCTGATACACCTTTTTAGATTCCTTCAGGAGTGTGGCCTTCGGTACAGCGTCTGATCTTTATTTATATATCGTGACTTAAATTTATAAATTGATCGGGGTTCTTCCCAGAAGTTCTCGAGAGGGTTTAAATTTACACCCTTCTTTCTTTTTCATTTTCTTTAAATTTACATCTTTCTTTTTGTTTTTGTAATTTTTGTAAAACTGTTGTCTGCCTTTTCATATCCTCTTTATGTTTAGATATATGGTAATTCAGGGTTCTTTTTAGTGGGTATGGTCGAGTCATTCGGCGAGTCCCACACACGGGGAGAGTCATGTTGGCTCTCCCTAGAGCGTAATAGTATTCTCCTAACCAGTACAAAAATGTTATGTACCTTAAGCCAGCGTGGCCACGTGAGCAGAATCCATTTTAACCCATTCTATATTTATTTACCTATTTCTTACTAGTTAATTACCATACTAATGACTCTTTGCCCTCAAACCACCCTCAACTACAATGATTCTGCTGGATTAATTACATAGGCACACAAAAGAAACAAAAGTCGAAACCCAGGAGGTAGACCCTACTACTCCTATGTAATTTGGGGCGCTGAAACCGATTAAGACTATAAGAAAATTTATTATCAAAAGTGATATTACTGAATATAACGGTAAAAACTGATTTTAACTACCCAACCACCCCTTTTCAACCCCCATTGGGAGTTGAAATTTCGCTTCTTCAAATAATTGTAAATTTTGTTGTTCACTTGGTTTTCTAACGTATCCCAGAACTTTCATGTACTGTTTTCATGATCAAGTTTATCCTTATTTGTTTTTAAATTAATTATTGTTAATTTGATTTTCGTATATTTTGTTTTTTGCTCAGGAATCTGAGCTAGTGGCAGCGAAAACGTTTACCCGTAACTTGGCGACTGTGCGTCGCTGCGTTACGTATCTGCAGCGCTTGACTGAGCCTTTCTGAAAGTTGGCGGTCGTTATAGTATTTACAAGAACTACCGGACAGTTCAATATGTTTCTAGGATGACAGCTTTTGCATAGGTAGGAAAAGGTGTCGAGGGAGGATCAATTTTCCAAGATTTCTGAACATGTTTGTGGGGATAATGCCAGTTGCAGAGATAATGATTAGAATTATATCAACTTTGTCAGTCCTCCACATCCTTTCAATTCCTTCTTTTAATTTTAGTATACTTGTTAACTTTCTCTGCAGCCTTCGTCAGCATATCATTGGTGTTAGGTACGACTACATCTATTATGAAAGTAACCCCGTCTTTTTTCCCATGGAACACCAAATCAGGTGTATTATGTTCCACCGTCCTGTCTGTCAATATTGTTCTGTTAAATAGAAGGTAGAACTCTGCATTTTCCAGGAGAGGACTAGGATTGTACTTGTAGTGCGGAGTTTTCGCTTCGAGAAACCCACACATCAGATCTAGCTCCTCATGTACAATCTTGGTAACTTGGTCGTGACGTTGCAAATAATCTGTGCCGGCCAGTGACTCCATCCACTAACAACATGCTGGATAGTCTCTGACTTCAGAAAGCATCGGCGACAGCGATCGTCATCCACTGATCCGTCTTTTATTATGATTTTATTGCATGATTTTTTGTACGGATGACCTGATAGCCAACACGAATCCTTCCGTTTCAGGGTAAAGATCACCCTTCTTAAGCCATGCGTTTGGCGCTTCTTTGTCAACATGTGACAAACTGATTGCTTGAAGGTGTTTACTGTGGAGGGCTATGCTTTTCCTTTCAGTGATGTGGCTTGCTATCAGATGCTTATGGTCGTCTGTCAGAGATTGTTGCTAGGATAAGTTGAGACATGTTAGATGGGAGTCGTCTTCACAGATGACTTGGTGCATGAGAGACTCAGATGTACGGTTCAGGAAGTACTGCCTCAGCTGTAAAACCTGCATATTGTGCAGTATTTTGATGTCGGTAAACCCGCGACCCCGCTCAGCTCTCGGAAACAGTGTTCCATGTAAATCGAATGTACGTGGTGTTTCCTGTGCTCGGTCATGCTTGTTCTAATCAAGTGCTGCAGACCACTTACTTTTGTAGTAGTCCAGGAAATGATTCCGAAAGAGTAACTGAGTGAAGGTATAGCTTAGGTGTTGATGGCTTTTATGATATTCTTCCCGTTAAGCTCTGTCCTCATCAGTGATACAAGCCTCGTTTTGAACTCATCCTTGAGTACATTCTTTATTTGCCCATGATGTACTCGACGTGCTTGCTGGAATCTTACGCACTTGTAGAAATCGTTTTCAAATAGAAGTTCGATCATTCTTCCATTCATTGGTGCATATCCGCGTAGCTCGACTTTCCTTTTCTTTATGTTTAATGTTCGACACTTGTCCAATCCAAACGCCATTTGAACATCATTGGAAAACATTTCAGTGAATCTCAACAATTCTTTTAGATGTGTATTGGTTGAAATGTACAACTTCAGGTCATTCATGTACAGTAAATGGAACACAGTGAATGAGTTCAGGTTACCTTTCACACAGAAACCCATAGAAACTCGTTGGAGAATGTGTAAAAGAGGATTCTAAGCAACACATAACCACAGAGCACTTAAAGAATCTACCTGAATAATACCTTGCTTTAAAGAAATTCTGATACTTTGGTCTCCATTGTCAGGATACAGGTGTTCCACCCCATCATTACTTCCTCCAGAAAGTCTGCCAAAATTGGATTCACTTTGTGGATGTTCAAAACCTCAAAGAGCCAAGAGGAAGAGTCAAAGGCTTTCTGATAATCAATGAAGAAGCACGATAAAAAATTATTTTTTCCTTGTAACTCTGCTCGTGGTTGATCATGTCCATAATCAGTTGTTTTTTTGCATCTTTTCATGCCTCGTCTACATCATTTTTGTTCTTCTGCTAAGATGTTATGGAGTTGAAGATGTTCACTTATTAACCTTGTGATGCAGGATGAGATGATTTTATGTATAGATTGAAGGCAAGTAATGGGGCGATAAGTAGGCGGTTGGGATGGGTTCTCAATTTTCGGTATCATGTACGTTTCCATTCCAGCAAAAACCTTGGCACTTCTTCTGGGTTTTGGATAAAATGGTTTGTGTGCTGCAGCAGGTAGGGATGAACACAAGTAAACTTTTTATACCAGTAATTGTGGATGTTGTTTGTACATGGACTTTTCCAATTATGCGTATCCCGAATGATACTGCTCAAGACTTCTAAGGACGTCTTTGCAGTCGACATAGGTGGAATGTTGTTATATTCTTCTTTTTCAAATGTAATTCATTGTGCTCACCGTCATCCTTTTAAGAAGCGACTGTGCTGAATAAATACTTTTATTCTATAATGTTTTTGTGACTTCTGAACTTCTACGATTAAAAAATAGTTTCATGATTAAGTTACACTTTTATTCCATCGAAGCCGGGTCAATCCATATTAAATCGACCAATAAAAAACAAATTGGTCGCTGCCAAAACTTATTTATTTTTCATATTTTCACCTTAAGTTCAACTGTATTTCAAGAGTTAAAATTGGGTTTTTATTTCTTTTTTAGACAACCCGTTAATTTTTGTGCGACCATTTTGTATACGCGAGTGTCAGAGGTTTGTGGTAAACTTTCTCTCAACTTCGTTTTCAAGTTTCGAAACTCAGTTCAAGTAAGGGTGAAAATATAAAAAATTAATAATTTTTTATTGCGACCACCGTTGTACGACTTTATATGGATTGACCCAGCCGTAATATGATAATGATTAAGTTTTTCGTAGTACTAACTGAAAACTTTGACGAAGATTTGATTCCGTTTGCTTAGGGGAGGGGGAGTAAAATGTAAAAAAAAAATCCAGAAAAAATGTCGGTGTTTCTAATCTGTAATATTTCAACAATTTAGTCACTTATTGCTTTCAGTGAAATCTTTGAATTTCATAAAAAACGTTTGAGTCATTCTCGAGAAAAAAATATTTGTACAGGATCAATTTTATACGAGAGCAAAAAATTGAACAATAAGACTTGCCACGCCGGGTCTCCTTTGCGACCCGAGCCAGGGGCTATAGCACCAACTGCCCCTCCTCGTCGGGTATGCTAACAAACTCTACAATTCTACGTGAAGTGACCCAATGACTATTTCCAATTGTTTTAATTTTAGAATGCTTTAAGTACCAAACCAATAGATCTCAAGTCTGTTTTTGTTTCTTCTTTATCTCATTTTATTTTATTGTAATAAGAGTTTAAAAATCTAAAAAATTCTCAATTTTTACTACACCGTGCTGCACATAAATCGTGATATCTCAGCATAAAATTGGAAGTAGCATTCTCTTCAGAATATCATCAGCTTTCATGATATATCACATGATAAACATATTTAAAAATTTTAAATTATTGTTAATATTAAAAAATTTCAAACTTAGTTTTAAAAACTTAATACGAGTAAAATTAAAATAAGATTATTCGGATTCTTTTTTTATTTCTACCGTCTCCCTCCAAAATTTCAACTTGGGATCACAATGGGGTCATACATAAAAAATTTTCTTTGCTGTGCGTGATACACATTTATAATGAGAAGATTGAAGGATATGTGGTTAAATCTTTTTTGGAAAATTGGATCACTTGACATGGAAAGACCCAATAATATCATTACAATGATATACTTCTCATATGTTGCAATAGAATTTTTCATGAATTCTTGCCAAATAGAAAAATTGAAATGCAGAAGACAATACACCAAAGAAGCTCGTCAGGGCAGCTAGTTACTATGCCTGTATACCCTATCCGTTTCTCCCTCGACAGCACAGTGTCTTCAAAAAAATTACGCCGTCCTTGTTACTAAGCCCTGAATGTGTCTACGATAGGTAAACAGACGCTTCTGTTTCCTTTGAAGTTTTTTCACAATTCTTTTGCTCTTGCTGCTCTTCCTGTCTCTCTTCTTGTGTGTTTTGTTTGGAAGACATCAATTCTAATTTCATCAGATGTTATCCGATTTTACCCCACATTTTGTTTACGTCGTGATAAAGTACGTAGTTTACGTAGTGTATTTGTTTACGTAGTATACATAGTAAACAAATATACGAAGAATGGCAGAAGAGGATAATTCGCAATAAATACGGATTATTGCAGTAATGGGCAGATATATGCACTGATACAGGTGTAAATTAATGGATCCTTCGCAAATGAGTATTGAATTGATCCGTTTTCTAAACGTTAAGATATGTATTTTTAAGCAACATGAAGTTTCATTGATATAAAGTATCTCTAGTTTTTCAGGAATGGGAGCTTGTGTGTTTTCAAGTGACGGAACATACACTACAGTCCTAATGTATGCATAAAAATGCAAATTCCCTTTCCTTTCCAAAATTTTTTCTTGATGTATGAATGGAATCGTGTCAGAATTGCTTCTATGTTAGAGGAGTTTGCCAATGTGTCTAGTGACACAAGGTCAGGGGGAGCCTCGTGGTACCACTCTATGACCTACTAATTTCTCAAAAGAAAAGGGTTAAAAACTATTACTGCTCGTAATATACTAATTAAGACTATAAATAATGAAGAAAAGTGGTTCAAACCCTTACGGAAAATTAAGAGGTAAGGCAAAAAGAAATTAGTATAGCTGTGAAAGAGAAACTTCTCTACTATACGTTGAAACTTCACTTTCAGAAGTCTTCTCATTAAAACAATTTAAAACCACTACCCTTTTTATTTAAGAATTTTCATGAAGTGTTTAAACCTTAAACTTTTAAATTAAAAGTGAAAGCAAATATCAGCTAACGCTAAACCATCCACTATCCAAACGAAAATATAAACCGTGTCTTACCAGTTACTGCAGTAGTTCGGTCTAGCAATTTGTAGTCGCAAGCGGTACTGGTAGCAAAATATATTCGATAACATACGATTCTTTTACAAAGAATTGTTATAGAAGACGTCTTTTGTTATATCTTTCCAAAGGTTTCATTTTCTCTGGTCGTTTAGAATAATGGTTGTATAGCATGTTTCGACGTAAATTGGCAGCAAAAATTATTTGACAATTTATAGTAAAAATGCAATTTTTATGCGACGCTATCATGCTTTATGGACGACGAGAGTGACATTTAACACACCAGAGAACATGAGGATTTAAAAATCTTTGTAAATCTATAACTTTTCTATTCGAACTTTAAGGTAACATTATTGAGGAATAGAACATAACACGTGGACAATAATTAAGTGAACAACGTGTAAGTTGAACAATAGAATAAAGGAATCTCATGACGACAAAATATAGTTCCTGAAAGGAACATCAAAATGAACTTCTTCGAAAAATAGAAAAAAAATCAGTCACTAAGGATCACTCTTTACGTTCACTCCCCAATTTACGTTGTATCAGTAGGGAGTGCAAATTTCGCTCTTCGCAACTGACAAATTGTTTTTACCGTACTCGTACTAAGTAGTAGTATTGTAATATTACAATTATGTTTCAGTGACAACCTCCTTTCTTCGCCACGATACCACTTTCTAATATAAACTAGATAGTGGCGATACCGTACCCCTTATCTCATCCATGTTCTTACTTCCAGAGAGACTTCCTGATTCACTTAAGCAGATGGGAACGCAATAGACAGTCCAAACACATTCAATAGCAAGGATGCGGTTTTTTGCAATCGAGGATATTCTCAGAACGTTCCTATCCCAGAAAAAATGTGCTAAGGGTCTCATATCGAAAGCATAAAAAATAGTTCGTAGATTCTAGATTTATATTTACGAGTAGTGTCCTAATGAAAACTCTTATAAATTCGGGGTTCAGGACCGGTGAGAACATTGTATCTGAGATTTCATTGCGCAATCAATATCTACTCTATCAATGCAAAAAGGCCGACTCTATAAAAATTTCTTGTCCCGAAAAATTTCCAAAATGTCACTAGGAAAACGCTACATACATTATTGACATACGTGATAGTTTGGAAATTTTTCGGGACAAGAAATTTTTACAGAGTCGGCCTTTTTGCATTTGAAACATTTCTTTGACTATTGGGAAATGGACTAGTATTGGATTTCGTCAACGAATCCAGTTCACTAAAATAAATCAAAAGCTCTCCCCGAAGAGTTAAAATACTGAACCAAAAGTTTTCTAAACGCACTAGCTATTTGCGGTTTCTTGCAATCAATTCCTTTGTCCGTATTGACTCGACAGATTTTTCAAATTTTTCAACAAAAAAAATCCGAGTATTTTGAAAAATTTACGGGGCAAGAAAATATTTTACAAAGTCGGTCTTTTTGCATTTGAAACATCTCGTCGACTATTAAGAAATGGAGTAGTATTGAATTTCGTCAACAAATCACTTTAAAAAACCGAGCCCCAAAGGCTAAAATGTTTAATAGAAACTTACTATACGTAATACCGATTTACGGTTTGTTTGTAATTGATTCCCAATTGACTCGTTAAAATTTTCAAATTTTTCCAAAATTAATATAATATTTATCTCTTCCTGGTATTTTTGTAAACTTCCTAGTCAAGAAATTGTTTTACACAGTCGGTTTTTGTGAATGCTATACGTGCTGCCGACTATTAAGAAAGGGACTAATAATGGATTTCGAAAAAAGATCCAGTTCCAGAGATGTTTCTCTTTCATTTAAGCAATAAGTATTGTATTGTAATAGGCGCGTAATATTGTGTATTTTATCAGTTCAATCGTTCAAAGAAGTAATGTGGTTAACTATGCATTTCTCGTAATAAAACACGTGAATGCAATGATCTTGAAATCAGACATATAATAATAATAATAATATAATATTCCATCGCTCCGCTAGGAGCACAGGTTGTCTACAAAGCTCTTCCATTTCTTCCTATCCTTGGCAACAGCTCGTAAGTCTTTCCAGCTGCGACCTTCAGACTCTTGCACTACAGATCTGCTCCATGTAGTCCGGGGTCTCCCACTTCTTCGATGACCTTGAGGTTTCCATTGTAAAGCTAACTTACAAGGTTCTTCATCGTTCTTTCGTAAAGTGTGGCCTATCCAGTCAAATTTTCTTCTCTTAATTTCAATATTGATGTTTTCTTGTACTGACATTTTCCAGAGCTGTTCATTGGAAATTATTCTTCGCCACCATATTTTCATTATACAACGAAGGCATCTATTTACAAAGTATTGCAGTTTCCTCATTATCTCCTGTTTTACCAGCCAAGTCTCACAACCATACAACAGCACTGACTTGACATAAACGTTAAACATTCTTATTTTTGTTTTCTTATTCAGGGAATTTGATTGCCAGATCTTCCTGAGTCTGCTATATGCTCCTCTGACCTTCTTAATTCGTCTTCTACTTCCTTTTGTGTTCCCCCATCTTCTGATACATTACTGCCAAGGTATGTAAAATCGTGTACCTTTTTGATTATTGCACCATCTAGTGCCATTTGTTGTTGAGACCTAGTGTTTGTTCGAATCTCTACAGTCTTTTTCATGTTAATTCTTAAGCCCACTTTCAGAGATTCGTTTTTCAGTATATTGGATTTATCTTCCATGTGATCGAACCTATGCGATAGCAGATATATATCATCCGCATTTTCCAGGTCTTCCAATGAACCTGTATTAGTCCACTGAATTTTTTTCTGCCTTTCATTGTTGTTCTGGTAATTTCATCCAATACAATAAGGAACAATATGGGAGATAAAGGACATCCTTGCCTTACCCCAGAGTTGGTTTCAAAAGGAGAAGACAGTTGACCGTCATGTAGCACTCTGCAGTTGAACTGATTGTAGCTCTCTTGGGTCAAATTAATGAATTTAACAGGGACTCCTCTCTTCTTCAGGGCTTTCCAGATCCATCTCCTGTCCAGTGAATCGAATGCTTTTTCATAGTCGATGAAGAGTAAATATAGAGGTGACTGAAATTCTATGGATTGTTCAATAATAAGACGTAAAGTGTTGATTTGATCATCACAAGACCGATTAGGCCTAAATCCAGCTTGTTCTCTTCTTCATCTTTTTTCCAGCTCCCCAAATAGCCTTTCGAGTACAATTCGTGTAAATACTTTGCTTATCACAGAAAACAGAGTAAGTTCTCGCCAGTTATTACAATCTCGGCGATCTCGCTTTTTGGTAATTTTGATAATAATTCCTTCTTTCCATTCACTGGGGAATTTCTCTTCTTTCCAGATGTCTGAAAATAAAGGATTTAGCAATTCAGCACTAAGATGCGACTTGGTTATTGTGGAGCTTTAGCAACATTATCAAAGCATGATAAATTGAAAGGTGTTTCTTTGTTGTTTATTGTTTTATTGGTATAAAGCTTTTTCGGCTGCATAGCAGCCATCGTCAGTAACATACACTGAAAAATATAAATGTACATAAAATGACAAAAAAAAAGAAAGAAACAATATGAAAGTATACAATAATTGGGTGAAACAGTATCGAAAGAAGTGTATTTTTGGTAGTTGTTAAAATAAAGGAAGGAAAGAACAATGAAAAATGAATAAAAGAAAACAAATACAGAGTGAGCAAACCGACAAAATTACGTACCTGAGTATTGAGGAATATTTTTGGCGAGTGCGCAGAGTACGCCGAACGGAGGTCATTATATGGAAAGTGAAGGGGTGTTGCGGGGTGGGCGGGGGGAAAAGGGGCTGTCGGAGTTTTCCAGGAACTGGCGGCAGAAGACGGAAAGAATTTCCGAGGGTTTTACCTGTTGGGAATGGGGTGCAGTGTCCTGGAGAGTTGGGGGTGAGAGGGAAGGAATTTGAAGGCTAGTTTCATGAGAGGGGAATGAAATTCAGGGATTTGTTCATTTAATAGGGAAATGTTTTTTAGAATACTATGGGTATGTAAAATTTCTAATTTGATCCGGGGCCAAAATCTATTTTCTACTTCTAAAATATAAAAATCCTTTTCAATGTTAAATGATGTGAGTCTGCTTGAAGAATTTCTGCAAGTATATTGTCTATACCTGCTGCCTTTCCTTTCTTCATCAATCTTATGGCGTCTATTATCTCTCTTTTTGATGGGGGTCTTACACTAATCTGCATCCTATCGAGGAGTCGGCACTGATCCTGTAATTTTTTCTTTACTTCCAGGGGATACTCACTACATATCTGCATTTTTAGATGCTTTGTTTTCTCAATCATATTACATGTTTCTTCAGACAGCCATTCCTTTCTCTCCTTCGTCATATATCCAAGGGTATTTTCACTTGTAGTTGTAAAGTCAATTTAATTGCCTTTCACTTTTCCTCGACTGTTGCTGCAACTGCATTTCTCTCACCCCATTTCTGATTTCTGTTTTGAATTCTTTAAGTTTTCTGATGTTTCAAGATTTCTGATATTGAACTTCTTCGTATTGGATATTATTTTCTTACGTCGGTCTATGTATATTCTCATAGTACTCATTACGAGATGGTGGTCAGAACCAATATCCGCTCCTCTCATGTTTCTCATATCCAGTAAGAATTTTTGCCAGTTCTTGCTAATACAGGTATGATCAATCTGATTCTGAATGTTAGTGTGTTCTACTGGCGATACCCATGTTACCCTGTGACAATTATTATGAGAAAAGAGAGTTCCACCTATCAACAATCCATAATTATCGCATATTTCTATCAGAAGACCACCATTCCCCCATCACATGTTCTACATCCTTGTTGCAGCAACCTATTTTCGCATTGAAATCTCCCATCATGATTACTAGGTCACTTCTATATATTCCCGCCAGCGTTTTATCTAGCAAACTATAAAATATTTCTTTCTCTGTTATATCACTTTCCTCTGTGGGTGCATAACATTGAACTACAGTCATTTTTCTGAACTTCGTCTACATTCTGACGGTAATTATTCTTTCTGAGATGGGGTCCCATTGTAGAAGTGTATTTGTAGCTGTTCTGCTAAGAAGGATTCCCACCCCTCTGATATAAGGGTCACTTTCATTTTCCATACCGCAATAGAGGAATGTTTTCCCGTTTGTAGTATTAATTTTCCCTTGTCCGTTCCATCTAACTTCACTAACTCCTAGTATTTCTATTTGGTATCGATCCATCTCCTTGCTGAGTTTAGCGAGCTTTCCTTTCTGAAATAACGTTCTTACGTTCCATTGTCCTATTCTTGTCTTTGTTGTAGTGCATTTGTTCGTCATCAAGTATCCGTCCGGCCTTTTCTTCCTTGTAGACTTTTTGAAAACTTGTTAAACTTGTGGGCAGGTGGGCGGGCCTGTCAAGCATGTCCTGGAGAGCATTTCTTCACTCCTTGATGTTGGGGTTAGCCTGCCCATGCTCGGTCGCTATAGCCTCGTTTGTGATAATAGGGGGTAACACGTAAAGGTGAGGTTGACAGTTGAGAAAGAGAGGCTATGTATTGCGCATCATTTCCTCTTACCCCCCAATCAGACATATGATACCTATCAATAGGTCGTTCTTTAGTATAGAAATGTTATATAAAGAAATAAGCTGATAGACCGAATGGCCTTAAAAGTGGGTTATGGGGTCTGGGGCGGTAACAATAAAAAAGTCGCTAAGTTCTTGATTACAATCTTCTTTGACGGGATCTTATCCGCAGGGTGTCAGACATTTTGGAAAATGACATACATATTTATATTGATGATATATATATATATATATATATATATATATATATANTTTTTTGACAATAAATTTATTTATTTATTTATTTTCTGCTATGACATATATTTAAATTTGCTATGTATTTTGGAGAGTAATAAATTTTTAATTATTTTGAAGCACACGGACTAAAAATATAAGCCACTTCTTTCTATGTTGTAGGTCATCAAGTGCTTGAAATGACTCACTCGAAGTTCTTTAGATAATTGACACCAGGTAAACATTCCATGATATTCAATGCGGAAACTTGTAAATAACTTGTACGGAGGGAAAACGTTTATATTATTTATGCTTAGGTGAAGATAATTTGTTATCGAGGAAAGCAAACAACTGTTCAATACTGGTAATATCTAAAGCTTAATAGTAATCATGCTTAGTCAAGGTGATTTCATAAATCATAACGAAAAACTAGAGAAGCTCTAACAACTATTCGTCATCATCCGCTCTTTCACGAACTTCACAATATTACACTATGCTTGAATACGACGATTTCACATGACTCACACAAAACTTTTCATTGTGTGCAAATCAACATCTACTACCTTTCAACTTTTTAAATTTATAGACAATTCAGTCATTAATTCCTGACTAATCGGACGTCAGAATAATGTTACTGGAAAAATGCTGAGAACAATTAGGAGTATTATGGAAAAAATTGAATTAACGTTTAAATAAAAACTGTTATTACTAATTTATTCATCAAGCGTATAAATATAAAAAATAATTTAAAAAAGTAATAGTCAGCAACGAGTCTTCCCATTCTACAACTTATTGAACGAATTAACTTCGTAGACATTAGCCAGACACACTACCTCTGTGTCTAGACGATATTTCTCGAATTCCACGCTTATTAGACACAGATAGTGTCTGGTTTATGTCTACCGGGTCAGAGTTCAATTCTTTATATTGTCCTAGAACAGAGGTAGCTAGCGTTTTTTTACTTAATCGTCCAGCATTTGTTCGAAAATTTCATAAAATTGTTTACTCACAATCCAGATTTAGCCTATCTTCGCGTTGAATGTCTTTAATAGGTCGTATTAAATAAAATGTGTAAAATCTGGAAAGTGTTTGTGAAGGTTTTGGAGATAAGGTGGATGGAAATTAACAAAACTATTCACACTACCTGTTCAGCAACAATACCTTCAATTAACAAATATCAATATCTTCAATTATTAATATACATTCAATTATTATTTACAATATCTACGATAAATACCTTGCGAGGGGAACTTGCTCGAAATACTATTCTGCTTCTCTGACATAATCGAACACGGAACAATCTTCCCCGCTGTTATTGCTAAAAGAAAGCGATAAGCAGCGTTGACTCTCCCCTACCACTGCTCATTCGTTCATCCCCTCCTCTCCTCGGCGAGGTGACTGACAGAAGTTGGCTTGCCCGTCCGTGCGGGGAGAAAGTCCGAGACGATCCTGTCCTAAAACCTCCCCTCACGAATGAATATTCATACTGTCTTCCATGTGAATACAATGAATCAGGCTGGACCGAAATCATCCCCACAACCATGTTTACAGAAACCTGTAATTTTAAAATGTCTACAACAGAAATTTTACCAAAATATTCTTCTTAAGACACGAAGAGAGAATATCTTTTATTTCTGTCAACAAGCATTTAGATCATCGCAGTTTATTTTAATATATAAAATTAAGACTAAGTATTTTTGTTCATTTCATTCCTGTTCATGTAAAAACTAAATCGGTTAT
This sequence comes from Laupala kohalensis, assembly GCA_002313205.1. NCBI lineage: Eukaryota > Metazoa > Arthropoda > Insecta > Orthoptera > Trigonidiidae > Laupala > Laupala kohalensis. The sequence goes on from NNCF01127036.1 coordinate 468,530, forward strand.
AGACCTTATTTTCATGTGAAGGAGAAAAATTGAAAATACATAGTCTAGCTTAACGTCTCATTTTTGTCAATGTGTTTATTAGTTGTCTCATAATCTGAATCAACCTAGGGTAATTCTGGTAAACTAGAGTTTGTTTTACAATACACATTTTTTGATAATTTTAAATTTTCGCTAAAAATACCTGTATGTTAGGCCATACCATAGGTATTGTTAACTGAATCTTGCAATTTAGTGCAATTACACAGTTTCAATTTAGATTAAATTGAAACAGATTACTTTACACAAAATCAAAATAGTCAAGGTGGGGATATATTAAAGATTGAACTAAAAGTGACTTTCAAGTTTGTAAAAACTTTACAATACGTTGTGATGAAATAAAAAGGGTTGAGAATGGTGTTGTGGATAATAATACAAATTTAATTAATAAAGTGATCTTAAGATGACACGGGTTCTGGTACATTCAGTAAACATGAATTACCCCTGCTGATTTAATCGATCCCCGCATTGAACTAACCTCTTGTAACCCAATGAAAATTTACCAATGGTGTAGTCGATAATACTATCAATTACCAGACCCACTAAGCACGTACTCAAAGTCCCAAAGTGGTCTGATTTTAATGAAGGGCGGGGTTCTGCCCATTTAATGGCATAAAACACACATTTAAGGTAAGAAAATACTCACAGCTTTGATAAAATTAGCTTTAATTAACTAACTACTTACATTTCTTATAGCTAACTTACTATGCTACTCATGCACACAATTCCCCTCAGCACTTCCACAAAAATCACACGTTTTACCAATTCACTATATTTTTTTAACAAAGTGGTGTTGGTATTTTATGAGTCCCAACATTTTTGCTCTACTTCCAAAGATACTTTACACATCATTTATTTGCAAAACAAAGCTAAATTGTTTTTTTCCTTTATAACAGTCAATAACACTACCATCTTCAGTAGAAAGTTCTAGGTGATGGAGCATTCGCGTAAACAAAATTCTAGTAAACACTGATCGCCTCTGCCCAGTACGGGTCGCAGCCAGTAATGCCAACTTACCTTACTTATCAATAACAATTAAATAAGAGCTGCCCTTCACCAAGCCTTGTGGGCGTGCCGGATTCTTCCTGGATCAATGACCCGGAAGGGTCTCGCTACCTTCCTCTCCCCCGTCCTACAGCTGGCTGCTAGACGCCGAAGGTCCGTAGACACCACCTCTCGAGAAACCATTCACAGCCGACACCAGTCACCTCGAAGTTGTTTAGAGACCTAATTATAGTTCTTTGCCATTTAGTCTGTTTAAGTAACTTCCGGACCGCGAGTTGAACACATTTCGAGGGAATTATTCAAAGACCGGAGCCACTTAACGACTCGATGAACGGTTGATCATTTGATATAACGCCAAGTTCCTCGTCCTACATATTAATGAGATAACTAGTTAATGACTCATCATGAGGATGTTCGAGCGAACTTCGGAGCGTTAGCCGTGATCATTACTTAGATGCAGTAGTGTAACAAAACGAAACGATAAATTTATAAGAGAGAACCAAAACAAAAAATGAGCATGACTCGCCCTCATTCACCTCCGGCTAGTCATATCTTCTTTGGATACGTGCCTGTATTTTAATCAAAGGAAGGACTCATACTGGGGTTCCTACTAGGAAAACGCTTTATAAACAAATTAACTCAGTTATTTTAATGTTAACACACAACCAAAATACAACCCTTTTACAACCCCCCTCCAAAAAAAGACACACATGGTACACTGAATTTAAGACTGTTACTCTCATCAAACAAAACAAAAAAACCTTTAGTGAAAATTACATTATATTACAATGAGGATTTACTAACCCTTTCATATCACTGCCCACAGTTCTCAATAAATAATCAAGTTCAATAGTTCACTGCTTGGGCTTTCATTATTTGTTAATAAGTCACTATTCTTCTCGCCACTTCGCCGATTATCTATAGTTGAAATGCAACCAACTTTTACGCTCTACCTTACAAGTTGACAGCTGATTCAGTCGATAAGAAAAATGGAAGGCAGACATCCAGACGGCATTTCAGCAGATCATCAACGGCGCGTGTAGTCGCTCCAGCAGGTGACGTCATCATTCTCGAAATACCACCGGTTCGTTCCGCGAAACTGGAGTCCCAAGAGCTTCCGGGCGGCCCCGTGCGAAAAACCACTACCAAACAACCGCGGCGTATTCGGACCGAATGAAGAGATCAACTCAGCGAAATGTTCAACAAAGTTGTTGTTACAACTTAATGTTTTAGCGTTGGAACATCTTTTAACGAGCAATAGTAAAGTGTTTATAATTTAAAAGCACTAACAAAAATGCTCTATAATCCGAACGTGAGTCTCGACTTGAAAATATTCTGAGATGTGAGCTGCATTCCGAACGAAAGTCTTTCTAAAATCTGAGCTGTGTGAATATGAGCTCGAACGAAAATGTGAGATGTGAGCTGAAACGCTCTAAAAAAATCAGACCAACTTCATCGATGTGAGTTAATTTTGAGCTGAGATGAGCGAGTCGATTGAGATGCTTGAGTGAGTCGATTCAGCCGATTGAAAACGAGATTCAGTCGATTGAGAGTTATTTTGATGTTGCGGTCGCTTAAATGGGTCTTCTGCTACTACGTCACTTACCATTTCCACCCACAATCTAAAATTTTGAAGTCATGTGATTGATTCTCCCAATGGAATCGAAATCCCCACTTCGCGACGTTTCTAGTCAGTGGCTAGATTTGACTCGTTTCTTGACGCGTCGTGGCAATCCATGAGCGGCGTTTTCGACGCTTCTGGTTATCAACGAACTATCTGCAACCGTCATCTTTGCGGCGATTTTCACTAGGCGGCAATCGCCCTCAAAGACGTAATATTTGTTTACGTTTCCCGCCCTTTAAAATATCCATCCTTTTAACATCTGGTGCTACGCACCCTAAACACTGGTCGCGGCGCACACCCTAGTGACTCCCACAAGCGTCGTCTTCCTTTAAAACTATAAACCTATTGGGTTAGAGCATGCATCGCCGCGCCCTGGTGCGACCTTCTCGTCCTTCTAAAGACACGCGAATTCAGTTGTTCCCTTCTTACGATCTACGTGTAATTTTCCGCAAGATAAAATCTGTTTCTTCGGCTCCTACTTAGATTGTTTATTTGAATGAGTAATTTTATTCCAAACTGTCAAGAAGCTTTTATCCTATTCCTTTTGTCGTCTGTCGCCTGTGGTTACGGCCACCGTTTGTTTAAAATACATTTTGTACTGAAAATAATCTATTAACTTTGATTATTTGTCGTAAATTAATCAAATCTTACTGTAGTGAGAGTAATCTAACCTACTCATCAACTCAAAATAAAAATCTCTGTTAACTGGAAAACGTGAGATACGATGTGATCACAAAATCACTAACGACGCGATCTGATGAGTGAGAGATCTAACGCCGTCTAAGTAAGCAAGCTGTTAAAATCTATAAGTGGTCAAAAATCTATAAGTCGTCAAAATCTCCAAGTGCTGAACAAATCTAAGTCGTGAAAAATCTCTAAGTGATGTGATCTGCTATAATCTCTAAGCAAAAAATTAAGTGATCTTGAGCGCTTCCGTGCGTCTTGTTAAATAATAATCCCCTCCATTTCCCAAAATTTAGAAGAGAATGCTACGCCCATCCCTATTTCACGTGATCTCTTAAGCCAATTATAATGTTTCACCACTCCACATGGAGTAATTTCCATTGGTTGTGTCCTCGTGACTTATGCACGTCCTCGGCGAATCACGAGGTCCCATTTTCAACAACATTTCGTACATTTACAGCGTCGTCACGATGCAGTCACTTGGCCCCCGCCTCTTCTTTGTATCTTAAGACCACGAACCGTGTCTTCCATTGTCCTATTCATTTACGCCGTTTCTTTTCCTTCATCAATTGACACGTCACTCCGCGCTGATCCTAATGGGCTCCTGAACCCGTTTAACTTCCCTTATTTTCTTGTTGTTCCGGTTTCCGCCTCGAAATAACCCAAAAACAGTTCCCTCGAATTTCCGACGCGTCCTCGTCTTTGTTAACTTCTTTTCAAAGCTTCCCCTGGTTATTTTGTCCTTTTTGCCATTGTTTTTTCCCTTCTTCATCTTTCCGCTCCGATGAGCTACTGCGCACACCCTTCTCCCTTGATAGACATTTTATTACTGTATTCACGCGAATTTTTGAACGGGTCGTTCCCTCAACTTTCGAAAGCGCCCACGCTCTCGCCTTTCTTTGTGCGTCAAGCGCGCCTTCCCAAAAACCTAGCCTCCTCGGGTACGTAATGGTTCATTTTAAATGCGTCTTATAACATTTGCGTAGTACTTTTTAATTTAAAGTAATTAAATTTGTATTTCGTGACAATATTTAAGAAGGCGAAATTTAGACTAAATGTTCTTTGTAGTGTGGTTTCTATGATTGTCCCACCTACGTGAGTTGTTAATTTTTAATCCTTTTTCAGTAGTTTAACCCATATGTTGTAATAAAAAAGTTTGTTGTGCATGATTTTAATCGCACGGTACTTCGTAATGCGTAAATTAAATTAATCACACTAGCATACTGGTCCAGTAAAATAAACATTTTACCATGCAAAATGACGTGTAGTTTTGATTTTTTGACACGTCATTTGTGCCAAAACTCTCACGTAAATTCCAAGTTTTCGATCCCCGCGCATCATTTGGCGTGAGGAAAAGGTGAAATTTTTATTTATTAACGTAACGCCTTAACGATGCGTTTTTAAGAAAAAATATACTTATCTTTTCCAAAGAAATGTGAGGAAAATTTCTTTCTCAAATTTTCCAAAAATATAATGGTTTAATGAGTTGTGTATGACTTTAAATGTGTATGACACTAGAAATTTCACATTCAACAGTTGGTGACACTGTAGCCTACGTTAACTCGAACTCTACTTTACTCTTTGCTTTTTCCGCTGACCGTCGTCACATATGGTACATGTACTTTCATACGTATTTCAATAAATCGTTTTAGTTTAACGGTCTGTGTTGTTGTTTATCAATCTACAAATACAAAAAATAGCATTGTCGATCAAATACTTGTCGAGATACAACTATATGAAAAATTGGGAGAACGTTTACTTTACGAGCTATATCGCTAAAAAAGTTTTAAACGACAGCTCCTGGATCATCCCATACGTAACGGTTCAAATAAAAATAAAAAATTGGCTCGACCGTTAAGAAAATCATATTTCCCCTGTTCTTTGATTGATGTCAAACCGTTTACGTGTGGCGGCCATTTTTGTTCCCCCGCGCTCGCGAATATTCGCGTTTATTAGCATTTGCATTACTGTTCATATCTTATAAAGCTTTAAAAAATTATTGTAAAGATCACATTCCATTATATCAACATTATTTGTGTATATATTTTCTATTTCACTTCAATGAGAAAAGTTCATCTAAACATGGATATCAAAATCGAGACAATTTAACTCATTACGAATTTTTTTCTGACAAAATGAGCGATATATCTAGCTTTACATGTTTGTATGTGTAGATAAACATTAGTAGTACTACCCAAATAAATATCAACAATCTCATCCTTTATTTTTTATGAATTTTAGAAAAATGATTTTTTTTAAATTTTGCCAAGTTTAGGCTTAAATATCTCCGACGGGGCTGATGATAAAATTCTGCAAATGGCACATCTTGCAATGTTTTGTGTGAGGTTTATAAAAACCAGCGCACTATATTGTATATTGAGCTAGTAAAAATGTTACACCACCCCAAATATAAATAAAAACAACTAAAATGAAAAACCATTTCTTATACTGCACGGCTCAATGATATTCATTTTGAGATTCCCATGGTATTTTATGCTCAAAGTTGTTTGAGTTGACAAACAATTCCCTCATATTTTTACATTAAAAAATAATTTAATATCTTATTTATGCCATGAACATTATTACAAAAAGGACGTCCAGTATCGAAGTTTGGAAAGATCAGCAATTAATAATACATGAAAATTGACCGTAAATTATATAATTTTATCACAATTAAAATCATTAAAAACTTTAAAAAATTATAAGAAAGTATAAGTTTTAAGATGTCTTCAAAAATGATGAAAGAATGTTTCGAAAACATTGTTCAAAAATGGACTCCGTTTAATCTCTTTACTTCGTTGCAAAACTAAACGAAAAAGGTTTCAAATAAGCATGTGCTAACTTGAGTGAGATTAAAAGTTTGGTTCTAGCGAATATTTAGAGAAAAATTTAATATTTGACTGAGATTTAAAGATGACTCTAATTAGCCGTTTATTTAGGAACCGGAAACCATTTTTAGTAATAACGTTCATATTGTAAAAAAAATAATCACAATATCTTATAACAAGAATAATCATAAACTTTAAGGATACATTTTCTGCACCAATATACACGTAAGTAAATTACAAAAACTGTGGTGCAACCTACACAACTCTTTTCATTGTACTTTGTTTGTAAAAATGGTCAAGAATGAATTGTATGAAGACAATATTCAGATTTGAAGAAAATGCATTAAGGAGGTATCGCCGTACCCTTGATAACAAGCCGCTAATTCCTTTGAACCCTCCAGTTAGTACGCGAATGGAAATTTACCTGGCTTTTTGTATATTTTCAAAGAGAGCTCTTTGGGTGCTCGATGTACCTGCCGGTACGTCTCCGACAAAGCCCAATATAACATATAGTCTTAAAACTGTAGGCTAAGTGAAAATTAGGAATTAATTGTCCGTAAGGTAAATCGTGCAGATTTGTACCAAATGTGTTGGGACGGATGTTGAAATTTTAATTATAAAGGTGAAGAGTCCATTGACGAAAGTCCACTTGTCCGTACGATAACCTATTAACGACTGTCGAAAGGTATTAACGACTGTTTCTCTTGCAGGAACCAAAATTGATTTTAACAGGATTCTTCTGTTTTCGAGAAACTATGTTCTTTTTACCGCTCTTAATACTTGCGGCAATAATATGACAGTTCGTAGACAATAATTTTACTACAACTGTATGTTTTTGTCAGACTAATAGTTTATTAGTTTTTTGATTATTTTATATAATTTCGAGAATATTTAGAAGGAAAATTTAAAATGTAATCAGCATCTTGACAAACATAATGGAGCGAACTTCTACGGACAAGTGGAAATTTCGATGGACCGCGAATCGAACATGGGACTTCCAGCTTGGGCCGCTTTTGTGCTACCGCTGTACCACGCTCCTCGACTCCCGAAATTCATACACGAAATGCACCTAGTAAAACCGACCAACGACCAACTCGAAAGATGTGAATTAAAATAATGGAGCAAAGTTTTAAAACATAATTTTCCGTTAAAAATTTTGAAAATGCTGAAGAATAAATTCAAAACCCTCTTGCGGGCTAATTATATACCTGAGAAAGAATCGAATGTACGTGGTTTTCATCAAAAACATTTTTACAACGTCAAATTTCCTCAGTAAAGTGCATAGTTTTTATAATATCGTGTAAAAACAAAACACGGCGCGATTTTTCTTACATTTTCCGAACTATCTCGAGGGACAATGTTGAAATTCGTAACCAGCGCTTAAAAACCTCAAAGAACAAAAAATCAGGAATTACTTTCGTGTACAGGAAATAGCTTATCCGTTTTGTAAGATGTAAGTCTGGAACAGAAAGAAAGATTTTGTAGATTGTTATTTAAGCTTTTCTACATGAAGCAAGAAAGTAGGAGTTAGAAAGAGAGAAGTGCAGAAAGTGTGATGAGCCGCTTGGCCGGCAATTTGGCTCACCAGTCAGATGACAGGTCGAAGGATTCGGTTTTTATGTAGGAGATGGATACCACAGAACGTCAGTTGGCGTTGTGAACCGGTGCAGTATTGATGATTTCGCGATATTTTTCGAATAATGATTCGGAAATCGGATTTTGGAATGCATCATTAATGTGTTTTAGCAAGTTTTTGAATAAATTCCGAGATATGGGTAATTTTATATTTCTTTTTAATATTATTGAAGAAACTGAATCGTTCGGTTTTATACGCGACCCGAATGAAGTGGTTTTCCGTGCGGGTTAAAGCATTGACGGGATTACGAAAGGAAGCGACCCAAGTTTGGCAAGCGTAAACGCCTGCACTCCGGAAGCACGCTTTGTAGACTCGCCCTTTAACTGCGCCGAAGATCTTCCTGGACCGGAAGATGGGGCACAGGCTGCGAATGCGTCGGTGCATATTCTGGACCGCAATTGACAATGTTTTATAAAAATTAATTTTCGATTGAATGTGACGCCGAGATATTTAACTGTATCTTGCCACGGGATATTGTTGCCGAAAATGTTAAATGGTCTTGTTGTTATTGTGGTGCTTATTGAAAAGGAGAAGAGAAGCGCCTGATATTTGGAGGGATTTAAAATAAGTCCGTTATTGCGTGACCATTCCACGAATTTGTCGACGGCCCGCTGCAAATGCTTAACGGCTCGGGGGAGAGAAGCGAATTCCGTGTAACAATACGCGACGTCGTCTGCGTATAGAAATTGCGGAGCATTGGCAGCTTTGTATGTCTCTAGTAAAGACGGAGAAGAGCGTGGGTGCGAGAACCGCGTCCTGAGGCACTTCTCCGTTGGCGGGGTGAGGGGTCGAGGTGAAGCGCACTCTGAAGGTGCATCCGGATATGTACGAGTTGATAAATTGTAGCAAAAATTCTGGGTTGAACGATTTTAATTTTGAGATAAGGAGAGCGTGGTTTACTTTATCGAAACCAAATGAAAAATCGAAAAATACCAATGTTGCATGGCCGTCGCAGCCTCCATTGCTACACGAAGTGTTTACGAGGCTGACGAGCGAACTTTCCTAGAACCGAATTGCTCTGGACAGATCGCATTTGCGTCGTTGAGAAGTCGACTCAAGCGTGCCAACACTATTCGCTCTAGGGTTCTCCCTAAAAGGGGGAGTAAACTTATAGTGCGGTAATTACCGGTTTTTACCGGTTTTCGGAAGTATCACTGCTGTCGCATTTTTCCACACGGTTCGAAAATAACCTAATATTAAGCATGCATTAAAGAGGGCGGTTAAGAATTTAATGACCTGCGGGGCAGGTTGTGAAGCATCTCCCCAGTCACTCGGTCGTGACCCGTCGACTTTCGCTTTTTGGCGAATTTGACAGCGGTGCGGGTTTCGGATTCCATACTGCAAAATCTGTCGGAATTTGCGATTCAGAGGGTCGCGAGTACAGCGGTATATGTTGAGAAGACGACGTCCTTCGCGAATAAGGAGAAGGATTTCCTCGGGAAGTTTATCGAACGTCGGGGGTGGAAGGGTGTAAGTGGTGGGGTTTTTATAGACTGTGGTAGCGTGGCTGGTTATGTGGTTGATTGCAGCATCGACGTCGTCCTTAGTACTCAAAGGGAACGACAGGTCGTTTTTGCGGGAGAGGTGGAAGTAATTGTTTCCAATTTGTATTAGGGATGGTTTGAATGGTATGTGATAACGGAGTTGCACCCACGTAGAGTGCAAATAAAACGGGAATGTGATCGGATTTCAGTTCGAAAAGTGACCGGGGAAGGGAAGGGGTGAGAGAAGAGGGATGGAGCACAATATGTAGTATATCGTGAGGTTCTCCATCGTAGAGGTGAGTGGGTCCGGTGGGTGGTGCGAGGGCAACTGAGAGGGTGGATTTGACAGGCAATTCCGCGATGTCATGTGTCACGCGACAGCTCCAGTTCCGATTCCTTGCATCAAAGTCACCTGTGATAATAACTGCGGGGCCTAAGTGGAAAAGTGAAGAGACGTCCGCATGGAGGAGGTCGTTGGAAGGTTTTTTATATAGCGAAACGAAGATAAGTGGAGCCGATGTGGTACCTATTTCGGCAGCGGTAGCTTCGATGCCAACGGGGATGAGCAGGCGCGTGTGCGGAATGTCATGTACAGCAATAGCAGTTCCCCCACTTTTGGTGACGCGATCGTCGCGGTAAATGTGGTATCCGGGGATAGAGAAACGATTTTCTGGATTTAAGTGGAATTCTTGGACGAGGAGTATTGAAATTGAATACTCCGCAAGGAATTGCCGTATGAAAGCAGTATTTTGAACGACCTTGCCCTGGGTATTCCATGTGACAATGGATAGGATTTGACCTTTAGGTATTAAATTTGAATAATCACTGATGGTTGTTTACCAAAAAGGGTGGTAATAATGGGGAGGATCTGGATGGTTTGGGTGAGATTGTCCATTCCCGGGGCCTTCAGGATGTACACGACTTCCTTCAGAACACGTGAAAGTTTCACAATGTCGAAGTGAGAAATGTACCCCATGATAAACCTCAGATCCTGGAGGTTGGCCGCGGTGAACTCGGCTGGAGAAGCGGTAGCAGGAAGGGGGTGGGTGTACAAACAAGCAGCGGTGGGAGCGTGAATAGCAGGAGATGGGGCGTAACTAGTGAAACATCCGCCGGCGAGGTCAGCCCAGACAGAACCGACGGTTGGGAGAGTGTGGGGGCAGACGAAACTGCGGGGCGCGGAAGGGTTCGCGCCCTGCGCCGTAAGGCAGTCGACTCGCGAACTTCTCGCGCACTGCCAACTTGCGCTTTCCGTTGCACCTTAACCTCAACGTGTGCGGGGCAGCCGGAGAAGGAAGCGACGTGCACGCCCTAAACGCAATTCGCGCAGCGAACGGCATTGTGGTCACGATCGCAAGCATCGATCGAATGGGGTCCGGCGCACCGGAGACAGTAAGTGGGACGACCACAACAGCTGCGGGTGTGATCGCACTGCTGGCAATTCAGACAGCGAGGAACACGACCGCTGCCATTGCCCACCTCAATTGCAACCCTGTTATGCAACAGGTATTGCAGGACATCGGCCTTGTTCACGTCGACGGTGTAAAGATCAAGAGAGACGAGTCTGGAGGGATTCTTCCTCATCAACTCAGAAACGTGGTGGACGGAAACCGTCGTCCCCGGCGCCCACAACGGAGGCGGCACCAACTGCATCCTCTCTAGCCATGGTGGCAGAGGTAGAGGGCAGAGGTTCTGCCAGAGTATCGCTGGCACGTGCACTGGAATCCCTAACGGTAATCTCTTTAATTTTTTCCCAAGACACGGGCAAGTTGTACGAGTTTTTTAGACGCGAGCTGAGAGAAGGAGCCGGACTTAGGGGAAGATCGCTTGATTTTTCCTAGATGTTTCAACCTATCAGTCGCGTTGATAAGGAGAAGAGCATGACGAGCTTCGCTCTCAGTAAGGGGACACTTTTTGGGCCTGAGACTGTACGGGTTACATTAGAAGGGGGAGGCAATGGAGGGACTAAAGAGTTGGCATATGTATTAATCTAGTCCGTGTACAGCTGCCATGTAACGTCATGCACTGCACGTGGTGACCGAAGCTAACGGTATTGAAGCAGGCACTGCCCAGCGAAGGGGAAGTGAATGAACTATTCTTGGAGTTGGAGAACCAGGAACCTTTGATTGCGCTATTGAGAGACGAAGGGTTTGAAGAATGTGGAAATATAGACAGTGGCCGCTGGCCTCTCCACGTATGGGGCCGGAGAACCGGACAGCGGGGTTGGTGACAATGGGGACCGCATCCTCCCCTAATCGATAAAAGGCAAGAAAAACTGCGGCACACCCCAATCGGACGGCAGCGACAAGTGATGTTAGATGGAGGTAGAGACACGTCATGTGTCCGAGGAAACGTGTCTTACGCAAAGACTTTGAGATAGTTACTCTTAATTATTGTCTAAACATTTGTATATGTTTTGTAAATTGTTATTTTGTTAAATTTATTGTTATTTAAACTTATTCTTCAAATCAGATTTTTCCCTCAAAGAGGTGGTGGCAGCAAAAAAATTAGAACCAAGTAGAAACGTTACAGTCGTATACGAAACTGGTGATCTAGTGGTGGGACGAAATTCGAGACTCGAGATTTTCATTTATCTCGCGCTACGAAAATGGTGTCGGTCAACCGCGTCTACCGCGAAGCACGCGCAAACGGGTGGGGGGAAGCTGAAAGATGTTTTCCTGAAGACTATACGTGTTGTTCCGAAGGAGGCGACGCACCGCGGAAGCAGAGAGAAGTACCTGTGGCTGCGTCGCGCGGGAGGACAGGAGGCGGCGGTGACGCGGACGCTGTGTGGGAAAGCGACAGTTCATAACAACGAAAGCTGAGAAGTCGTCACATGAAGAAAACGGTTAGTAACCAACCCGTTGCATTCTGAAGGAATCAAGATTTCTTTCAAATATTTAATTTGTGAGAAGTTCTTTAATTTTTGTTGGTTCGAGATGGCTTACCTAACGAAATTTCCCAAAAGAATTTTGAGGGAAATAGCAATAGAACTGGGTTCTGAAGTCGGAAACAACATGAAGGTAGTCGAGTTAAAAGTTTTAATTGCTGACAGTGAAAATTATGAGGAATTTGTTAGATACCTAGACCGAACCCTTCATGAAAACGAGGAGAGAGGAGAGAGAGATATGGAGGATAAAGAAAGTGACAGTTCGAGTTAGAAAAACTCCGAATCGTGGAGGCAAATAGAAGCGACCAGGGCAGCAGCACTTCGGAGCCAGCGAGGGAACATCTGAGGGTGGATCCCCATGAAATTATGGGGAAATTTAATTCTAAGGAGCAGGATATCGCGTTGTTTAAACTTACACGAAAAGCTAGTCACGCACTTAAAGATTGGAAAGGAACAATGGGCTATGTATCTCCTGGGATTGCTACCTTAGATATGTCACAGAACTTGATACGGGAGGACGAGTCCTATGGCTAAAACACTTTTAAAACAATTTAAACCAAGCCCAGAGAGATTTCATACAAACGCGCAAACGGGGAGCGCTAGGTTGATTTAAGATACCAATTGCAAACATATCTCTCGGAATGGTTAGAGGGATTAAAAGTTGATAAATTCGCTAAGTTGAAATAACATCTTAACCGACCAATTAAAGCGCAGAGTACGACCGAAAGTTAAAGAGCATTTCCTCGGTCCACGGGTTTCGTTCATGAACTCGCGAGATTTACCTGAAAAGTTGGACGAGTTTGAGTTCTTGCGTTCGGACGAGCGTAGGTCGCGATTAGGGTTTCAAAATATTCCGAAAAAAATCCGTCTTTGTGAAGGGTTGTACCCCTAAATTTTACGCCACATGTCCTATGTTTTCGAGAAAAGGAGGGAACGCACTGATAGAAAGGAGATCGTTCAAAACATTGTTGAATGTCTTTGAAACATAGACTCTCCTTATTTGTCGAGTGGTAAGGTAAATGGGAAAGAAATTAATATTTGGCTGGACTCGGGTGCGACTATAGACGTGGTTTCCCAAAAATACGTTGACAGCGACCATTTCACTGGCGAGATAGTTCGGGTGAAGCAACCCCTCGACGAGGAGTCGTGGTGTCTACCGGTGGCGGAAGTCACTCTCATGGGCGCCATTCGAACGTTCGTGACTAAGGTAGGCGTGATTCGCAGCGAACCCGACAGAGTGCACTGTTTGTTAGCGAAATAGGACTGCGGCCTTACTAGAAAATGTTGAGGAGGACACTAGAGAAAATGTTGAGCTCATTAACCAAGTCATTACTCGTAGTCGTGCCGCAGAGACGCGTGCGTGCGCCACTGAGTGGGAGATTATGAACTGTTTTTTGGAACCTCGGGTGAAAGAAACTGCTGATCCTTCATATTCAGCCGAGGAATTTGGTGTGTCAGTTCAAGACATCTTGAGAAAGCACGGTGGGAGAGGCGTTGAGTCACCACCAAAGGATAGAATTAAAAGCTATTATTCAAAAAAATCTAAATGCTTTCTCAAGGAAACCTGGGATTACAGACGTCGTGACTTACGACATAGAACTGGCGGAGGCGGTTCCCGAAAGATCTCGCTTCTGTCTGTCTCCTCGACAGGCGGACCTCGTCAACACAGAAATAAGTAAAATGTTGGAAGAGGGAATCTTTCACCTAACCGTGACTTTGGTAAGGGAATTGAGAAGGTGAGATTTTGGGTTACCAGGGAACTTATGGTACCGAACCTACATCTGTCTGGGGTAGGCAAGGGCTATTCAAGGAAAAAATGTACATGTTGACTCTAGTACATAGATTTGCACTAAACGGATCGTCAGACAAAAATACCATGGAAAACACATATTGTAGGACGTTTAATGCGTATTTCATTTTCGTATGAGGACATTTTCTCTTACGTTTTGGTATAAAATTTTTCGTCTAATGACATTTTCCCTAAAAAGTATTTTGACGAAAATTCAAAGTAAAATCTAAGCTTTCTTAACAGCTACCCGTTTCTTTTCTGAAAATCAAACGAGTGATCACACTTGTTGCTCCATTCCTGTAATGCACTGCATAAAAAGTTCATAATTTAGAAGGAAAAAAATATTTTGTCAAAAATAAAAATGTACTCCAAAGATAAATTCTAAAACCAGAAGTTTCGAGCACTGGTGCACTATCGAGAACTGATGCATTTACTCTAGTACGATAAACAAAATATATTATTCTCCTTTCAATAATATGTTTTATGCAAGCATAAAGAAAATTACAAGTGGAATTCTATGCACCACTTTTTTGGAATCAGGGACTCCCAAAACGGATATTTTTGCAAAATTTCGCGACTGAATGTTTTTCACAATTACATACTTTCTATGTACAAACGCGAATATAAAAAATCAAGCTCAGGAATGTCATAAAAATGTCGGGTTAGGTACATTTTTATTGGAATTATGTGTCGAGTTAATAAATTGTAAGATAATAGGAATAAAAATATTAATAATCAATTAAGAGCACTTTAAATAAGTCTCGAGTAAACGACTCATGAAATCCATTTGTGGCAGGTCGGTCGGTTAACATGAGGGTGGGCAAAGCCAATAGAACAGATACATAGTGTCGAGTTTAATGGTTCTCAAAATTCTTAATCCCGTGCCCGACCATAGAGAAGTTTCGAGTGTAAGAACTCGTAACTCGAGTGTAATGAGTTGTTCGTGGCGTCACGTAGTTCGTTATGTCCCAGTGATTTCGTCCACATCACTAGCCTCTTCACGTCATGGTGGTCTGTCCTCATGACCGAAATGTTTGGCGTCATTTTCGCGTCATATTCAAATAAAATGGAGCTTCATGCGTGTCTTCGCGTTCAATTTAATATTTCCTGATTTTACAAATTCCGTGGGACCATTAAAGGTATGTTAGGTGATGTCAAAGAATTGGAAGATTATCAGTGAATGGTAAGTACATTTTTCTTGGATTATGAGTCGGAAAGAAGCAACGCTATTGGTAGGTCCGGTTACTGAAGACAGGTTAGCGAGGAGTGATGCGGTGATTTTTTATGAAGGATAAAATTGTTTCAACGTTTATATCGTCATAAAGATATTTATTTGTCCAATAAGAATATTAGCCAGCTATTCTTAAGGAGGTTCAACAGGAAATGTGGTGGTCAAATACGCTAGAACAATATTTTAATATTCCACGTCTTTGACTCCTGCTCAGAGTTGGAAACGTTGATATGCTTCGACTTGTGTCTCGTGTGCTAACATATCTCGCGAAGTGGGGTCAATGTCTAAAATGGAAAATTTCCTCTAATTATTTTATTGGAAGAAAGTTTCTAAGGTTTTATTGGGAGGGAAAAATGGTGACTGCGATGGAAGAAAGCTCAAGAGACAGGAAAAAATATACTAACTATGTTCAGTAGCAATAAATGCTTAGATACGTCTAACCTCCAAAAAATGAAAGATATGAAATTGAAAATTAGTACACAGGCAAATAAAAGAAATATGAAAAATTATAATTAGCAGATGACGGTGTTTTCAGTTTTTTACTTAACTTGAAATAACTATAATAGTCATAAAATATTTTATTAAAGGTGCTAAAGCGGCTTTAGGCAACTTATATTATCATTAGTAACATACAATCAAAGTAAAAAGAATATAACACAATTGGGAAAATACGAACAAAAATAAAAAAATAATAAAAGTAAAAACATATGAAAAATATATGTAGCTAGAAATGTTACACATCGATGTGTTTTATAAGTTCTAATAATAATTTGCTTCTGACTGTTACTTTTATTTCAAGTTAAATATGAAAATTTCCGTAAATAATGAAATTACAATTAAAATTCACGAAATGGATAGAGCAAGTTTTAAAATGTTTAGCAAATGAGAATTTTGTTAAAAATACATATTAGACTAAATATTATTACTATATAATATATTACTATAAAATGTTATTAATAAAAATAAAATCTAAGATAAAATATTCAAGATTTATAAAAAAACATTAAGTGACGCTCCTGGTATAAAGTTAAACTGTGTGTTCAGACTTTGTATTATTGGAAAACATATGCATGAAAGAATGTTTATTTTGAAAATAGTCATTAGCACAATTCATATACGCCATATTACCATGATAATAATTTAAATTAGTAGAACACTTGAAGTCGAAAGTTAAGAGTTGAAACGTTGCGCATTTACTTGAAATGTATTAAATTCAATTGAAAAATTTTGGTTTAAAAATTAATTAAAAATAAATATATAACTATTAAAAAGCAACAACAAATTGTTAATATCAATTCTTCTTCATAAGTTACAGATGATGTATGCCTGATTGTTTCGAAATCGTTACATTACGGTTCCTATGCTCCTTTTTTGTTCAAACGAATGCACCTCGCGAACGTATATACGCGCGACGTAGCCAAAACTAATAGCTGACGTTTGAGACTATGGAATTTTGTATTTTTCCGACATAAATCATTTAATAACCCATCTGAGTCCAATTTTTCGACAGTTTTTGATAATTCAAACCTTTTCTTATAACTGTAGTTAATTTCACTCAGTTCTCACTGTTAATTATTTCGTTATGATCAAAAATATTCGGAAGGTCATCATATCTCCATAAGATGCCATGTTCATTGAATCGAAAAACTTAAAATTGGTTTTGCGATTTCTCTCTTGAAAACCTATAAATTGCTCTGAAAATTCGTAACAATATTCAGGAGATCAAAATGAATTAGTGTGTCGAATTTCAAAGGATTCTCACTGTTAATTCTTCTAGCGATAGAACCTCATTAATACATTGTTTTGTAATTTCTAGATAGTGATGGTGACTCCGTAGCACCTCAAGAGGTCGAAAAGTCATACTACGACACAAAAGAGAAACTGCAATTTTGGACGCATGTAAACGATCCGGAAGGGAACAATGCGAACAACAGAAGTTCGAGGAAGCAGAGAAGGTTTTTAAAGGTTCCGATAACGGAATATTACTTTGATTTAAAAAAGCAGATGATAAAATTGGCATTAAATTATATTTAAAGTCATCTTACTTTGCCTCGAGAAATCCAATTTAAAAACATGAACGGAAACGCACTGTGTTTATTAATTTATTGTACATTAGTCGTAGTACTTGATTGTCCTCAACGTGGTCATACGCAGTTTGTAACAGCTCTCTTGACAATAAATTATTTATATATTTATTTATATATTGTCTGTCTAATTGATTTGATGATGGTATAGAACCTGTACTCAATGTAGTCAACGCTTTTACTTCGCCATCGTCTATAAAAGCAATGATAAAGGTACCTCGCATTCTGTTGTTAAGACATTCGAACTTAAAACCATAGCCAACCTCTGACACCAATTGAATTCACTGCTCATGTAGCGCTGTTCTGTGCTTTCTGCATCGAGCATGTGGAACGAATATTACCTTGTGTCTTTGTTAAGTCATTAACTTGTATTTCTTTACAGCAAATAATCGCTTTTGACTACTGTTAATATTACTTAAATTCGGATATTACTTAAATTCTTTGTGACCAC
This sequence comes from Laupala kohalensis, assembly GCA_002313205.1. Lineage (NCBI taxonomy): Eukaryota > Metazoa > Arthropoda > Insecta > Orthoptera > Trigonidiidae > Laupala > Laupala kohalensis. The sequence goes on from NNCF01127036.1 coordinate 486,272, forward strand.
GCTTTCCTTGAAATTTTCGGTAAGTTATCGGTAAAACTTGAGAGTAAATTCACTGGGTACAATATTTTGAATAATAAGGTTTCTTATTTGTTCTTTAGTAGTGCCCATTCTATTGAATACGGTTTTCCCGAATTACTTCGGTTTACTTCATGCTTCGTAAGTAAAAGACGTAGCGGAACGTTTTAACCTTATGATCTGATGAGAATGACACTGTGGACCGCTACCTGCACGCGACTAACAGTAAGTAATTAATCGCGACGAATACTGTTAGTTTAAAATCAATGAATGCATACAACATTTTCTAAACTAAATACTATGCTCCAAATGAATAAGATAATAAAAAGAGAAGTCACAAAAACAAATTTACTCCACAACTACATCAAAAAATATTTCATATTTCCATTTACTTATGTAACTTACTAATCTATTAAATCTTAAACTTCGCGGTGTTTCAACAGGCAATTCAAGAAAAAAAGAATGTCTTTCATTGTCAAACCGACTAAAACACGCAGACTTGAGTGGCTATTTATTTGTTCGAATTTTTCAACAGACATTTTACCTCCTCCAGCAAAAGTGTAATTGGCTGAGAACAGTAAAGCACTGCTATGACTGTTCTGTCACGTCAAAGTGGGTTCGAATCCCAGTGACACTTGTGAACTAATTTTTGAAAATAGTTTATACCACAATTCAGCTCGTAATATCTGTTTGGGAGCTGTAATGAACGAAACCTTAACTCATGCTCTCACATTGCTTAGGAAAATCTTAAAACATACGCTGAGCAATTGTCTATTCGGCAACGTAGCATTACAACATAAATGGCAACGTGGCAGGGCAGTTTACGACAAAGTTCATCTGCCGACGAGACGACAAAGTTTCTATAAAATAATTTCTATTCATGTTCTCTTTAAGTTTCGATATTTTAGTTTCTTCATGTGTAAATGAAAGTGTTCAATGATATATTTTACGAGGAATTTAGAAAAGTTCTTCAAAATTTCAATAAACATGTGCAAAAAAATTTTATATTGAATTTAAAAGCAAATAATTTATATTTAAAGAAAACAATGATACTAAAAGAAATTCACGAGTTCGTAATTATACCCCAAGTATTAAAACTTTATTTTAATAAAAATATTGAGTAGAAAACGGGTCTAATATATATCCAAACCATATTTTCAATAAATATTTATTCATATAGCATCTAGATTTACAACATTATACATTTGGAGAACAATGTTTACTAAAGAAAAAGGTATATGATCTATTAATTTAAACTAACAGTTTTCGTAGCAATAAAATAGCAATCGCATCGTCCAATTTTACTACACTCCATAAACTCAAATTCCCACTCTACAGAGTAACACGACGCCGTCTGATCAGATAAGGTATTTCAAACCTTTCTTCTTATAGTTGTAGATGAAAGAAATAATTTCAATCAGGAATACCTAGAAAGAGAGAGAATTTGCGCAGGTGATTTAAACTTTCGCTTTACTTGAACGCAAAGATTACTTCATTTGAAGGTCAAAGTATACTTTTGAAAAATATTCAAAAACTGTTCCAACTATTTTATTTTTCTTAAATATACTGTATTCATAGTGTAATTAGTATATGTTTAATCCGCATTATCGGTAAAGTTTGGAATAGATGCAGTGAAATAATTTCCACTCACATCGCGTACTTTTTCGTTTACCAATGGTGAGAATCCAAAGAGTGTGTTTGTAGATATGTCATTTTAATGTTATTTTTAAAGGAGAATAGAAGATAGGGTGCATCTCATGTTTCTCATTGTATTTGGAATCTTCCACCCACACAAACGTCTTTAGTCGCGAATTCACATCCAATGACGGTGTATCCAGTGAAAGAGAAAGAGGGAGAAAGAGAGAAGCAGGAACAAAGAAAGAAAACAGGAATCTGTGGTTGTATTTCACAATTTCATTTGAATAAATTAATGAAAGAGATTTCAGTTTTAGTGATATTTGTTGTAATCTAAAACACGTTTTTTGTAATATTAATCTCGGATCACGATTTTATATGCTGCACGATTACAACCAGTGTTATATTGTAGATCATTGTATTATTAGAACATGTAATTTATTAGTTCCTT
>NNCF01127036.1:495146-534761 GCA_002313205.1 Laupala kohalensis
AGGAAATCTCGTAAATTTTTCCCTGGCTGACTCGATAAATAAATTGTTGCAATTTTATCACTGTCTGTCTCAGCAAATAGCGGTCGCCAATCTTTACACTGCAATCGAACAACAATGAACTCCCTCAAATTCGTCACTGTCTAACTCAACAAATGAATTGTTGCAAGTTTTCAACAATTAAACTGATGCGAATTTTTCACTGTCTCACGTTCACATAATACATTGTCTCAAAATGTTTTACATCTCTCCTCCACAACTACACACTACCAAGAATTTTCTCCTCTCCTCTCCCACAACTACACACTGCCAAAAATTTTCTCCTCTCACCTCCACAACTATCCACTGCCAAAAATTTTCTCCTCTCACCACTTTGCCGCTGTGCCCTAATTTTTTATAGATAATTTTGCGTCACGTGACGTTCCCCCTCTTCACAGTCCTTGCTTCTGCTGCCAGATCTCGGTTCTTTTCCCCCTCTTAATTTTAATTGGTAGTTTCCGAAAAGATGTATTTTGTATTTTCATGTTTCCAATCATTCCATTTGACTCCTCCCCCTTTGATATTTCATTGGCTGCACCCCCCTCTCTCTACTTCTAAGATTCTTTCCTCGAGATGAAGGTCTGTCGGCCATTTTGTTATTTTTGTCCCTTCTCTATCTGCGCGGGCGGTATGCTTCTAAAGACCTCGGTTTTATTGTTTTATTGCTAGGCGGCATTCGACATCGTCCCTTTCTAGCTAGCACTTGTTCTGAGCGTCGGCACTTCTTTTTGAACCCAAATTTTATTACATTCTTTTGAATTTTTGCTATCGTGTTATTGCCGAACCCATTGTCGCAAAATTTCTCATTTCTAAAGATTCTTGTTGAGACTTGCTTTTAGGATTCATGTCCCCCAAGAGACCTGTGTCGCGAACCTTTTTTCTTTCGTTGGACGTTTGCCTCAAAAGTAATATTATTTCCCACGTTGCTTTGGGAAATAATATTCCCTAACATCCGCCCTCTTTCTTGAAAGATTCGTGTTCAGACTAGCAGGCTACTAAAACATGTGTCCTGCTTCCTATTTCTTTTGATCTTTTTCCAAATAAAGGTTTTTATGGCGTTATTCTCCTAAATTTTGCCCCCGTCTTTCTAAAGATTCCTGTTCAAACTTGTGTGTTTCAGAACACGTGTCCTGGTCTCTACTTTTGATTTTTCCAAATAATAGTTTTTATTGCGTTGTTGTATTCCAAAACTTTCTAGTAAGCTTTTTGATGTAGGATCACCTTGCCAAGCTTCAGACCATCCAAGTCTCTTTCCGCGAGCTCCCATGTTGACCCATGCTTTTTATTTTAATATTTTGAGAACGCGTGATTGAATTATTAATCAATTCAATCCACGGTCTCAATATATTATCAATGTATGACCTGTTTTTACGGAAGCCAGCTTGTTCCCTTCGAAGAGACGTTTCTAGAACCTGATACATTTCAATATGATTTTACTGATTACTTTGCTAACTACGCTGAGAAGCGTAATACTCTTCCAGTTGTTGCACTCCCTCAGATATCCCTCTTTTGGTATTTTTACCACAATTCCCTCTTTCCATTCCTGTGAATATTGTTTATTTCCTTCAGAGCAGCAATAATGTCTCTTCGGGTTGGTGCACTCGTATCAATATCCAAATTCATAAGTGGTACATTTTCTGTACACTCAGTGGTAGTGCCGCTATTTTCATATTCGGTGGTGAGCAGTTCCTCTTACATCATACATATAGCTCTTTCCAACTGTTCATACACCATATATAGCTTTACCTAACTTGTCCACCTAATTTACTGGCACTTTATTGGATCTTCTATTGCCTGATAGTTTGCGGATAATCTGATATAGCTCTTTCAGATCGTTCTTTTGCGTTGCTTCTTGCACTTCCTCCTGCAGGTTCACTAACACACTCCTCTTCTGGTCTCTTCATATTTTTCGTTTCACCATTATATCTAAATGTCTATATCGTTGAGAGGGCCACTTTTGAGTAACTTTATTTACCCAGTTGTTTAGTAAATTTTTAACTTTTTTCCTTTCGTGTATGGTATCCCATGTGTCTGCTGACATCCAGTCTTTGTACTTCTCGTTTTGCAGCCCAGGCATTCCTCAGCAGTCGCATTGAAAATATATTTCATGTTTTTCCATTTTCCTTCAATAATAGGAACTTCTTCTATAGCCTCTTTGCTCAATATATATCCTCTAAGTTTCCCAGTACATTTCCTCTTCTGTTCTGGACCTTTCAGTTTTTCAATAAAATACGTTCTTTCTCTGTTTAGGCATCTTGATAGCTATAGTCTTCATTTGGATTTAGCAGTTATCAAATGATGGTCACTGTTTATGTCAGCTCCTCTTCAATTTGAGATCTAGGAGCGACTTACCAAATTTTGGGCTGGTGCATACGTGATCAATCTGGCTTTGCGTTTTGTTGTCTCGTGACATCCACGTAACAATATGACAAGACTAGTATGAGAACGGGGAACCTCCCATTTTAAGACCATATTTACCACAGCACTCTACCAACTCATCTTTCTCATTTCTTTCTCCAATTCCATGATTACCCACGACATGTTCAATGTTTTCGGTATTTACTTCTACTTTAGCATTAAAGTCCTCCATCAATACCAATACCATCAATAAGTCACTTTTCTTGATCTTGAACAAGTTTTCATTCAGTTCAAACTGTCTCATTACTATTCAAGTTCTGAGGCGATTTAGTTTCTATTGATGCAAAAGGTACTTGGGGTCGCACGTCGGCCATCTTTAGAACTGGGCCCTGTTGTAAATGGTTGAAAACTGGCCAACAAAGTATGACAGACGTACGATTTCTCTTCCTGTTTATGAACTTGTTGGTTCATTAATTCTTGATAGTACTGGGCGACTTGAAACGTGTGCAGCTTCAGTCACAAAGTGTTAAACTTACAGGAAGAGAAGGAGAAAGATGGAGAAAGGATCGAAAGCGCTCCGTGTCTTATATATTGAACTTCGGGCCAACACAGAATTAACCAATTAAAATGAATTGATTTCAAAATTGTTGAATCCCGACGCCATTAGGGCTAGGGTATCTTTCATTTTCCTAATTCCTCTAATTTTTTGTTCTACCCCTCATTTCCCCCCTAATGTTATGTGCCCCCCTCATTTTAGCCCCCCCCCCTCCATTTGATGTATGTTGTGAGATATGTTTTGGTGTGTTGTAGATCAGGAGGGTTTTTAGTGGGTAGGGTTGAATCATTCGACGAGTCCCACACGCGGGGGGAGTCATGTTGGCTCTCCCTAGTGCGTAACTGCATTTTCCCTACCTGTACAAGTTTTTTCGGGCTCCAATGACCTTTGATGTCGACATGAGCCGTAAAGCCCCACAAAAAAAAAAATTGTTGAAATCAAATTTAACATTTTCCCCGTAATACTTCCGCCCCTCTCTACTTCCGCTGACTGACCATATTCCAACGAATACGGAGGAAACTAATTTCTTAATTGTCGCAAACAATGGCATATAAGGAAATGTTTTCGACAATTTTCTGCTGAAAGAATCGTGAGGCAGTGAGTTTAATGGTTGAGCGAGCGACCGCAGATAAGTTTGAAAATACTTTTCCCAATGCGGGCCAGTATCTAGTTTCTGCTTCAGTTAAAGAAACATATTAAAATAGACGCAGCGACTTGGAAATAGCTAATAAATAGACGTTTTGTAGTATACAAGGTCCGGCCATATATACTTGTTAGGGGGGTCACGGAACCTTATATTAAGAAATGTGACACATACAATAGGAATATGTGAAGCCTTCTCTTTATAACTTTAAATTACAATGTATATGATTAATATATACAATTACTATTATACAATATGTAAATACGTAAATAAAGTATATACAATTACTTACAACAAATTATGGAAAAATTACCATCTCACATCAAAGACTCATTTGATTTCCTCGACATTCTTAGAAATACCGAGCTACCTAAAAACTTTTAGCTAAGCTTTTACCGTTAAACTTTTAGTTTAAACCTACTTCTAGCGACAGGAGATGTGACTACTCTTTACACTCCAATTCCAAATGATGAAGGATTGCATGCATTAATACATTTTTTTTCTTTAGGAACTTCATCCTGCGCCTCCTCTACAAATTTACTTTAGAACGGGTAAATCTCGTTCCCACATCAAATGCTTTTAAATTCAATAATTAATTCTTCCTTCATACAGCCATGGGTTCCAGAATGGCTCGTTCATATGCTAATTTATTCATGGGGTTCCTCGAAATGGTTTTCTCTCGATAAACGGCTCTTCCGCATATATGGGTGAAATACATAAATGACTTATTTATTATTTGAACTCACGGACATGAAGCTCTTAAAAATATTCTCAATTAATGAAATTCAGCATACTCAGCAATATTTACCTGGAATATCTCCAACAAAACAATAAATTTTCCTGGACATGAACATCTCACTTTCTGAGTTCAACATCATCCAAACTAAAGTAGACATCAAACCAACCGACCAACACAAAACAATACCTTCATTTCGGTAGTTGCCACCCACGCAAGGTTAAGCGATCTCTTCGTTATGTCCAATCTATCCGAGGGCATGGAATCAGTAATAATTTTTCAATACATCTGTATTCAAGAATCCGAAACAATTCTTACATTCATCACAATCTTACCAAACTATATAACATCCTCACTAAACGCCATTGTTCCACTGATTTATTTTTAAAAAATTACCTCCTAGTTCAAATTATGTATCTAATTAAATCCCAATTTCACCAAGTTTGTTTAATGCCTTAAACGAGATTTTCTGTGCAGTAAATCGTGATTATAGAAATGCGCGTTCCATCAACTTCGATTTACGAGAAAATCGCGATTTTCTTCAGTAATGCAAGAAGTATGGTGTCCATTTTACTGTGGCTCGATTTATAGGTTATGTTCAGTGGCAAGTGGGAGACCCGCTGCTGCCTCCGGTGTCCGTTGGTGGCGCCGGTGAGCAAGAAGAGGCTCGTCGTTTTCAAGTTACCCATAATAAACTGCAAAACTACTACCAATCAGACGAATTCTTCAGAAACATTGATTAATATAACCGACGATTAGTTTTGCTTGGTGAAACGCATAAAATGTAATCGCGATTCCATTTTTTTATTATTGTATTTGTAAATGGGAAATGTAGCGTGCTAATGAAACTTATCTACATGGAGCGATAGGAGTTAGGAGTTGGGCGGTGGGTCATAGTTAGTAGGTGGGCCGGTTAGCTGGTTTCACAACAACTTGACCCACGTGGAGGGGTTAGTAGAAGTAGTTAGTAATATTTAGAGTTATCGATACTAGGAGGAGTTGGATAGAGGAAGGAAGGTTTGCTTTTCAGAAGTCGCAGCTAAATGAACTGGGACATTAATGTGAAAAGCTACAAATTTTCTGACCCCATCCCCCATGATAACTTGGTGATGAACAACAACACTACCACATGAGCCACGGGGGGCGGCGGGGGGGCTTCGATTCCATTTACCTAATCATGTTAAAGGAAATCGTGATTATTCTACATTTGGTGACATCCGTTAACATAATTATTCTCAGTCCCCTGCATTATGTACAACATTTTCTCTAGTATTGACATTCCCTGTTCTTAGCAATTTCTCAAAAATTTCTATCAGATCATAGCCTCCAATCCCTCCACAAAATCTCTCTTTAACAAACCCCCTCCACTTGTCTAAAACTAAACTCATAACCACAAATTATTACAATAGAGAATTCAGTCACGCCCAATTTTCTCTCCGGGCATAATACGCTGTGAAAATAACATATCTAAAACCAGTAATATTATGGATACTTCTATGTCTTTTACTAGTCCAGACACCCAATACATGAACAAAATCTGTCACTTTACTGAATGCACCTTCAAAAATTGCATTTACCCTCTATTTTTCACCATGTGTATGTAGGCATTTGATTACGGATACGGAGAAACAACTACTCCTCTCAACATCAGGATGAACATTCACAGAGCTTCTTGTGATGAATCTGTACCTTCTTTACTTGTCTCCTTACATAATACAAAATTAATGAATGTTTGAAATTTATGATTTGGAAACTCTCCGAACGTTCCCAATCCATGGATCTAAAAACACGCGAATTAAGTTTCATATGGTACCTAGGAGCCTCTGCTCATTCCGATGTAAATATACAATGGTAAATTCTTCTGAATTCTTCAAAATCCCAAATCAAATTTTCCTCTAACTTCTTTCCTTCCATCTAACGTTGGTCCAGATAAACCGAAGAGAGAAGAAAATATTTGTAACAGATGACTTTTATGTTTTATTTTCAATTTTTTCATTATCTCTAAAACTTTTTTAATTTGCAGTATATATAATCGATATAAGTATTACGTAATCAAATGCCATCCTGAAAAGCCCCACCCCCTCGAAATTCTTTCTTGGATCCACCCCCGTACCATGTTAATAATTTATTACATCCACCACTACTTCATGTTTATTAACAATAGAAGGAAAGCTATTCCAGATATCGAGATGCATTTTTTATGTACAAGTATTAAATGAAATAAATTTACTTATTACAAATATTTTAACAACTAAAATCTGAAATTTGTGTTGAGGTACATCAAAGTTTTAATGCCTTTTAACTTAAGCAAAAAATATACCAAACAGTTACCCGTTACGTATTACAACTTGTTTCGTATGGAATAATCAGAGAATTAATAATCATAGTTCTGAATCTAAAAAGTATATATTGCCAATTAAAACTTTTCAGGAAGAACTTGAGAAAAGAATGCGCTACGGAAATAGGTCTTCAACCAAATTGGATTACAAGTATCGATCTAAAAGAGAGTAGCGCTCTTGCTCAGAGAGGAAATACGTCTCTGTCGGAAATTATGACTCACTGGATTCTGGGAATTACTAGTAAATTAAAATGAATATGTACCTGCAGCGGATGCCATGATACGGAGTTCATTCAAGTTGGGTGACGCAAACGCAATATTTTTCCACATGTCCGTTTCAAATGGCTTAGCTGCTTTGTGGACATCCGTAGGCTCAAACCACACTGAAATTTAAAAAAAATAATTTTAATCTACATTCACTTTCATTCGTAAAATGCCAATACTTATAAACGTAAATCATTATCGAGGGATGAGACAAAAAAAACACTGTACAACTGGCTGACAAAGCTAGGTGGAAACATTTTTTAGAACTGGAAACTAGTTTAAATTAGGTGGTCTTCTATATGTAAATTTAGTGAGGAAAGTGAATGACCTGGCCTGACAAAATGACTGTGAATAAGTTGTATCTTTTTTAATTTCATCTCTTCGAAGTCTGTAAATCTATCTTATTTCTGTAGGTGCATAAACATCAGAGATCATCACTTTTCTGATTTATGCTTCAATATATTCTTTTTAGTACGGAAAATCATTTAACTTGCTTCCAAACGCTGTTTAGATTAAAGGCACTTGGTATTAAGCTTTTTTACTGTCTGAGGGATTATCATCATAAACATTAATATGCAAAATCTCAGACTTTTTAGTTTCTTTTCTGCATAACCGGACAGAGCTAATCACACAAATGAAGTACCGTTTTATAGAGCATGTAAAAGGTGTATCAGCGATTTCCTATTATTTTATCTCTGACTTTCCCCTTTCCGAGATAACAGCACTTAGAAATTTCATAAAGAAGAGATACTACTCAACCTATTTGTTTGAATGTAACCTGTGTCTTGACAAATGAAAACGTCTGGTAAGTAATAAACAATTTACGTCGAGAACTGTACGGGAATTACGTTATGTTCCGTCATGTTCTATTCATAAACTACTCTGATATCCTGTTCACATTGTTAATGCTAAATAAGAAACAGCGTGAAACTTGCTTACAACTAGAAGATGTGGAGGAATGTAGTCTGACATATTAAAATAAAATAGTTTTACTATATAAAAATTAACATTTGAATTTTCATACAGAATATAAGTTACATTTAATTTATGTAAATTGGATATGCAGTTTTTTAAATTATAGACAATCACTTTCACTTACCTTCACTTTATTAACATTTATTGTAATGTTGCTGACATTTCAATGCTGTATAGCATCATTATCAGGGCTATAAGTTAATGTACAAATTAAGTTACATTAGTACATAAATGTATAGTGGATGTTACATATAATGTTTCTCATTTGACAAATATATTCCAAACAATATTAGGATTGTTATAATTTACACACCTGAATTATTAGTACTTTCCAGATTTCTATTTTAAATTACATAAAATTTTATAATAAGCTTAAGTTCATATTTTAAAATCATATTGGTGACAAATTCAATCACCTTGTCAACCAACCTCTGCTACTGTAGCTTTACTAATGATGCCACAAGTTCTTACTGACCTCTGATATGAGTACACTTGTGCCAACTTAGTTTTGTTGAAACACTTATGAACTATTTAAAATTTCATTCTTTGAAGAGGAAAAGTTGTCTAATTTACTTTAGATTCATAATATAAAATACATTGTCATAGTTATTAGTGAATACATTTGTTTCTATTTGGGAATTGACATTATCCAATGTTTTTATATGTATAGACTCAGAAATCAATCTTTTAAAAGTGTTGTTTTCATTGTCTATTATGTTTACATTTTCAAAATCCATTTCATGAGAATTCATTTTACATTGTTTTACTATGCCACTATTTCTATCATTCATGTCAACAATTTTCCTTTTATGTTCTTTCAATCTCTAACGTTCTTTTGGTTCTCTTGGACTGTCTAACGTTCTCTTGGTTTGACCTACATATTTTCTATTACAATTTTTACAAGGAATTTCATATACAATATTACTTTTTTTCTTTAGTTCTACATTATCTTTAATGTTTTTTTCAATATGCGCTTTATTAATAAATCTATGAACTATTTTAAATTCATTTTTATATAGTTTTCCTACTTCTTGGCTTCTCTTTTTGTCATCCGGAATAACCTCAATTATCTTTGTTTCATTTTTTTCTTCTATTTTATTCTGATTTTTATCATCATTTAGTTCACTTTCATTTGTATTTTTGTTTATTTTGTAGTTTTGTATCTTTAACATTTTGTTTATTAATTCTAAGGGGTAATCATTACTTTGAAGGATGTCTCTAACCTAGGATGTGAGATAGCATGTACTTTTTTAATTATAAATAAATTTATTGTCAAAAAACAGTACAAACTGCGTATGACCATGTGGAGGGAAAAAAACTAATTTACTCTCCGGAAGCAAGCAAGGGACTATCCCATCAATTCCGATCAAGGGCCCTAAGGCAGAGGCGGATTCAAAAATTTCAGCAAAAGTTCCTAGATAAGATAAAAATTTTGTTATATTGTTATATTAATTTTGTTATATTGTTATTTTTATGTAAAAGGGATGATTTGATTTGCAATTCAGTAGTCTGCCAGATGATGAAGGTTTACTATACCAGTTCATGATAATTTTACCATTTTATCATGTTTATCATTGTAATATCTACAAAATTGAGCTTATTGTCTTGAGGGTATTCGATCAAGAACTTTATGTCTTGATGAAAGTTGTAAAAGTATTGTAGAAATTTAATCTCATTCTTATCAATGATTATGAATGTATCATCGATATATCTGGTATATACTATGCAGTTAAATTTCTCTAAGCATATATTTTCTGTGTGTCTCATTACCAGTTCACTTAGTAGGTTAGAGAGGACTCCTCCTATTGGAATACCTTTATTCTATTTATAAATTTGATAAGTAAATCGAAAAGTGGTAGTATTTATTATAAAGTCCAGGATTCTTATAATTTGTTCACAAGGTATTTTTATTTTTGGCTTTATCTGTGGATCATGATTTCAGTTTTAATGTGATTACTTTTATTATCAATTCATGTGGTATTGGAGAGTACATGTCAATGACATCCAATGAAATGGTGTATTTTAAATACTCAGAATTGTGTGTGCTTGTCCAAGGAACATGGTTGACATGTTTTTCATCAATGGAAAAAACAATCTGCGTGCCACCCACTTCAACATTTCACCGCTTTTGGAAAATTGGGGTTTTCTCACATTTAAATCGATTGATTCGTGATGAAAAGCGTTACATTTAGTGACATTAGACAATTTTTTTTCTTACAAATGTACTGCTTAAGTCTTACCACACCCAATGAGGGGGTTTCCACCCCCACCCCCTTATCAAATTCCAGAGTGATCGTGAGAAAATGTTTTACGTGAATAAGATAGGAAATTGCTTGGTGTGTTAGTACACAAACGTTCAAGATCGTCGCTCCACTAGTTTCCCGTTTTTTGATAAAAAATAGGGAAAAGTTCCATCTAGCACCCTTAAGTTCAAGTCTGTTTACCAGTTGAACGGGTAGTGGTAGCATTGTGACTTTGACCCTGAAGGAAGCACAGAACCTTACTGCGATCGACGTATGACGTACAGCTTTCTCTAAAAATTAGTGTGGATTATAATGGTCACTTTTTCGAATTATCGCTCGAGTTGCTCAGCGACTTCAAATATGCAACCCTCTCGCATCGCTAAGTGTAGTGGGTTTCGTCATATTCCGAATTAGGAAACATGATATTCCTTATGGCTAACTTCTTATTTAAAAGATAGATATCAACAGTTTGAAATATCTTATACTAAAAATAAAATACTTCAGCTCTACCTTTTAGAAACAAAACCACATACTTGCGGAGTTCCCCAAGGTTCAATTATCAGCCCTATACTCTCTTTGTGGTATGTGAATGCCGTGTCATCCTCCATATCAAATTGTAAAATGGTTCTCTTTGCTGATGACACTAATATGTAAACACACAAACGCTCAAAAAGTTTTGTCTTACCTGTCGGCTTGGTTCCATGCAAATCGTCTCATTGTAAACCTAGACAAAACACTGTCATTTCACAATAGTATCACAAAATGTTTACCCCACATTTCTCTTTCTTTAAATGGAACACAATTAATTACAAAAGCTTAATTCTTAGGTCTCCATGCCTCACACGTAATTGCCGCAACGATACTCCAAAATACAAATGAAGCAAATTATGTTACACATTCCGAATCTTAGTTAATGTAGTTAGTCCATATATTTCCCGTTGAGTATATTTTGCAAACGTTTACTCCCATTTACGTTACGGCACCATCTTCTCGGGTAATTCCTGTCAGGGCATCCAAACTTTCAGAATTCAAAGAGGTTTGTTCGGATAATTCGTAAATCTAATCCGTGAAACTCTTGCAAACCTTTATTTAGTGAATTAAATATCTTAACACTTCCCTTCATTTATATTTATGAAACGATCATGTTTGTTAAGACCGAATTACTGAAGTGCCACCCTTGCGTCATACAAAACTGTCTTCTTCACGAACACAATACTCGCAATAGGAATAATATTCTTCGTCCTAGAGTGTCAGTCATACTTTACCAAAAAGGGCCATATCATTCGGGAATCGTTGTACATAATCCCCTCCCCCAAAATATAAAAGATATTATTATCAAATTGAATTTCTTCAAGTGCGCGGTTAAAAGCTATCTACAGCACCAGTAGTTCTACAATGTAAAATAATTTATTGATTTTAATAAAAGTTAAATTCGCCTTGTACTCTTTCACGCCATTGCTGAAGTACTTTGAAAATAACTCAACAACTTCAAAACCATTTTCTTGCATGCTTGTATTGTGTCTTATAATTCATATAAGTTTAATTTTATATGTACTCAACCTATACGCACGGTTATATACATTAATTCTGTAGCCCCAACCAGGTCTGGGATTTTCTCTGGATTTCCTTCGGGTAGTGGCGAATACATGCTCTCTAGACCCTTGCCTAGGGGCGGCGTGTATTGAAATAATGTGATTTTATTGAAGTTAGTGTATTAAATTTAGAATATTGTTATTACTTACGATTTTTAAACAATATTTTCCGAATAATCTATAGTTTGATTATAATGCTTACTTCTGAAATAACTTTTTTGTTTTATTAAATGCAAATTTGTTGGTATTCTATTAATATTATAATATGCAACGAACTATTTTTATTCTTATCTTAGGAGTGTACTGAATGTTAAATCCACCTCTGTCTTAAGGCTTTTGCTCGGAATTGATGGGATGGTCCCTTGCTTGCTTCCAGAGAGTAAATTAGTTTGTTTTCTTTTCTTTTTTTGTGGGGCTTTAGGGCTCGTCAACATCGAGGTCATTAGAGCCCTTAAAACTTGTACAGGTAGGGAAAATGCAGTTACGCACTAGGGAGAGCCAACATGACTCTCCCCGCGTGTGGGACTCGCCGAATAACTCAACTATACCCACTAAAAACTCTCCTGAATTACAACTCAAAACTCAAATCCGAGCATATCTCAAGTCTTTACTGAAAACAAAAAAAAAAGAAGAAGAAAGAGGAAAATGAAAGATAACCGGGAGAGAAAAAAAAGAAGAAGAAGAAAGAAAATAGCGTCAGGATCGAAAAGAACAAGAGGTGATCAAGGAAGGTCAGGAAAGAGAAAGGAAGGAGCCTTGCACAAGTAAGTGGAAGTAATGCCAGACTCAGCTCGGGGACTTGTGTTTGCCAAACACGTACTTACTAGATGTAAATCCCCTGGGGGAAGTTTGTTTTCCACGTGGTCATACGTAGTTTGTGCTGCTTTTTCGACAATAAATGTATTATTATTATTATTAAAATTTTTCCTTTACTGCGTAATTTGATGGAAGAAATCACTGTTTTTTATACAGAGCATTAAAAGTGAGTTGATGATTTTCTATCGTTTCATTTTTTACCTCTTTCTTTTGGAGGTAGCAACATTAAAAATTCAGTTTCTAATCACACTTACCCGCGATGATGGGCAGAATTTCTTCGGGAAAGTTGTTACTTGATTCATGTGTTAACAAATGACACAGGTCTGGCGCGTCCATGTTGGTAGTCTGTGACCATGCCTTTCTTTACTTCGCGTTCTTGCGAGTCGGACGGTTTGATCTAACTGGTTGTGTAAACGTGAATAATGAATAACAAAATAAATACGTGATTGGTTAGAGAATATCATTCATTGGGAGTCTTAAGGCTTAAATATGATTTAATTTTAATTGTGCACTGTGTATCATCATATACTACTCATAACAGGAATGTCCAGTTCACGTGGATGCTTATCGTAGATGCGCAGAGAACCATTAATCTATTAATTATTCAGTTAACATTTTTTAAAACTCAATAACTTTTAAGTTGCTTCCTGAACCTTTTTATGGTTTTATCAACGTCCGTAATATTTACCTTCCGTTAACTGAAGTCTGTTAATTTCTATTTTAAACTATTTTTCACTCGGGAGTGGTGCGGTGCGCCTTATCAGAAATCTCGCATCATCGGGGTGCTTGTCCTTTTCCGTGAAGTGTCGGTAAACACTCGACATGCTATTGTCCGAATGAATGACCAGGTTCAATGCGACTGAATACCAGTCATTTGGTGGCTTCTTTCGTCTACCTCACTACCTGTTCCACTCTTGTGCTGACCTTTGGATTTTTAGTTATAATAAATAAATAAATTGTGCAAAAAAAAATTCATTAGAGAAGTAATTTACTGAGTTAAAATCCACTTTGAAATTATGCTGTGTTTATAAAAATGTCCGGTTTTGCGCGCCATGCTGCGGTACGTCACGATCCGTACATAAGCTCGGGTCGGTATAGTCGTTACAGATGAACTGTGTGATTTACCATCAAAATCAACACAGCAATATAAAATTTAACAAAAGGCCAAAATGTTTTGTGCCTGGGTGTACAAAAACAGGGGCTAATAATCCTCAGAAAATATTTATATCTGTATCAAAAGGCTCAATTCGTAAAAAATGGATAACATAAGTTCTACTGCAGATGTGTCATTGAAATCGACCTTATGTTGTGAAGATCATTTTGACGTAGGTGTATATAATATATATTATACCCTTGAAGTATTAGTACAAAATACATCGATGATTGAAATGGCGATCAGATAAAAATGGCTATGAATTTTTCGTATTTTTACTAAAAGCTCCCGTATTTGCTTCTTTGTCAAATAAAACTTGGTTTCAACACCGAAATAGACAAAAAATATTCTTCAATCTAGACAAGTATGAAAAATACCTCCAGTTGCGGGGGAGAAAATGAAGCTTAAAGTTACCTAAAAATTTGTGATCTTTTGCTCGTGAATGGGATTTTTATATTGTTTCATCAATTACTCCCTGATTAATAAAATTTATTCACCATGTTCAAGGACTTCACGTGTTTATTTGTTTCTCCATACTAATATATAAATGTATAACGCAAAAATGTGTGTCTGTTTGCTACTTGATCACGACTAAACCACTGGACAAATCGCGATGAAATTTGGCAAGGAGATAGTTTATATGTCCAGGATGAACATAGGCCAAATTTTATTTTAAAATACTTGGTAAGAAAGATAGAAATGATTTTTGACAATAAATGTCCACAAAAGCGGGAAAAGGAGAGTTATATTCGCTTACGCTGCTTAAACTGTAAGAGGTAAGTGACAACTATGAAAGGCGACCTCAAAGAGTTCCTAAAAAAGTCCGCGATAGGATATACCCATCTACAAAATTTCCGCGATAGGATATACCTATCTAAAAAAATTACATATATTATCGATAGAAAGTTATTCAAAATAGAAGTGTTAAGATACTTCAATTCAAGAGAGTAATTAAAGAAGGAAAAAAATCATAATTTAATGAGTTATTTTTTGTGCATTTATCAAAGATAGAAATCGTATTTAAATCATAAAATTTCGACGAACAGTTTAGATTTTACAAGAAATGTAATGAAATAGTGCAGCCGCGTCATGACTCGGAAGCGAAAATTCGACCGACGTGGCTCCCGCGATGTGGTGTATAAAATTTTGTATTAAATTTGTATTATTATGGATTTGTAAAATTAGCATGTTATACGTATGTTTTTAAAAGGATTTTGATCTTTCTACATAGATGGATTTTTTTCCTGAGTAAATGCAGATTAGTCTAAGAATAATCCTGAACAACGCCGGGTTATCAGCTAATTCTCTATATGAAGGCCGCATGGAATATGGATACTGACATCATCACAGCTCTCGGCCAATAGGAAAGTTTTCTAGGGTGAGCCAGATAATTAAAATATAGTGGTATTATTTAACTATTTATTATTTAAAAAATATATTTTACTTAAATACTTCGAACTAATACATTAATTAATAAGTTTAAATTTAAAAAAATGTAAGGTTATACTTTCTCAATATTGCCCATTGAAAATCTAGTGTGAAGGAACCTAAATAGAAAAAAAGAATAAGCATTATTTAGTTTCCGATCTAGATGTATGTACGTTAAGTTGTTTTGTTGTTTCGCAACGTAACTTAACAACATACTGTATTATTTGCAAGAAAACCGTAGTACATATTGACGGTTTCATCGGGAAAATATATTTTGTGGGGTAAACTTTTAATAATAATAATAATAATAATAATAATAAAATGCCTATATTAAGTAGCGAGGCTCAAGTCATCAGACCTGCCCTTCCGTCTGCCCAGCATAAGTGATACTACGTCAATATTTACATACCTAAATCCACTACACTACATTTAACATACATATATACAATAATATAAAATAATATCATCCATTCGTACAACATAAAAACATACATGAATAACAATAATTGGAGAATAAATTCTACTTTACTCGAGGGTAGCAATCTAGGGACCATCCCGGCATTTACCTTAAGCAATCGAAGAAAACCCAGAAAAACCTCAATCAGGGTGACGGCTTAGTACCGAACATAGATAATACAAAAACTTAAAACCTAAATGACACTAAATTATATATTATACATATCGAAAACATACATAAGAAAAGTTACAAAAATATTTAAAAATTGATATAATGAATATTACATCAAATATTTCATATAATGTTTAATATACTATTAGGACTTAGTATTACAATTTAGTGTAGATATACAACACATTTTAAGTTTTGACACTAACATTAATATATCACATTTGTAATTCAATGTGTCCTAACGAAACGTAAAAAACTCAACGATTTAATGACTTTAATATCTCTTACAGTATGAGGTTATTGTGATACATTACTGTACAGACTAAATGACACATTTTGATGATACAAACATATTAATAATATATTTATTGCTAGATATATAAAAATATAAATTGCAACTTTCTTAAGAAAGAAAATGGGGTACCCAATTTAAAAACGACTAAGAAGAAACAACATTAACATACTGCTTTACAAATATATACTGCTTCAATAAACTTATTCACATCGTCTATAAAACATTCAAGTCAACCCTGAAGTTGAAATATGCGACTTCAATGTCTTTTTAAATATCGCGACCAAAGAACAGTATAATGCGCTAAGGAAGAGCATGCCATGGCTGTGTGAAACGATTTGATCAGACACATCGTCTTATTTTTGGGAATTGACGAACTTTTCGAGAAACGGAGAAACTGTTAACGAAGTTAAATTTCAAATTACATTTGCCCACTTCTAATGCTAATTATGAAACCGAGTGAAACTTGCCTACAGCTCACAGATAAGGAAGATTGTAGTGCCTGCGATTTTAGTAGAAACTGGAAGAAAAAACGGAAGAAAACATAAAACAAAACAAATGTTCGAAATTAAAATACTTTAAAGAATTTAACTCAATGAAGAATTATCTCAAATCGTTAGAAGATAACTTAATTAAGATGTAAAATATTATTTTTAATAACAAACTTAAGGTTTGGCAGATATTAACAGATTACAGATTTCTAAATTTTATGGGTTGGGGTGATTATTCAGTGTTTCTGCCATTTCTACAAAAGCTACTAAACAATACTTTCTTTCATTCAAATTTACAATTGGATAAATATAAATACAAGTCTTTGTTTTATTTACGAGCTTAATCCTAAAACTTTCTAACCTCACTGTGTATATTGTCAGCGCAGAGATTATTCAAGAGATGAGTTGTGTATTGAGATGGATGTCAAATAAAAGGTAAAGTAGGAAGGACTTATAAATGAGGTGCAAGAGGATCTTACGCATCACAATTCCTCGGTCCATACCACTATTAATGATGCACCTATAAATTCGATTTTAACTTTAATTTCTAGGTCTTATCCTAAAAATATAATTCTCACGTTTCAAAAAGCGCGCCATTAACCTGACTGGCATTTATCTTAACCACTCTCCTGACCACTTGTAGACCACAGGCAGTTGAGTTGAACGCAAAAGAATCATATTTTTCAAGACAATTCAAGTCTGATTCAAGCACACGCCCGTGATCGGCCGTACTATTTGTATTGCTCAGGTTCTCCTCGAAACAGCCATTCTTTATGTTTGAACGCCAAAAAAAATTTCGTTGTTTTTTCTTGTTAACAAAGTGATAAAAGGAATCCTGGAAAGGTGAGATACGTGCATTTATAAGTTAAAATTAATTGGGCCGTGCGTTCCTTAGTTTGTGTCTGCTTGGTTAGTCATCGAGTGCAGTATATTTTTTACACTCGTATTTGTCATTTATTTCATTCAACAGCTATCAGAGTTGAGGAACAATGTGTTCCAAAACGAAGACAGGATTTGCAGCTACAACGCTAACTGTTTTGGCGTTTTTATTAATTTTTATTGCTTTTGTTACGCCCTGCTGGTTGGAGACCGACGGAAAGCTACCTAATCCAAAATTCATAAGAATAGGTGAGTTCGATTTAAACAAACAAACAAAAAAAAAATTGTTACATGAATAGTTGTACTTGATAACTGATATTTTAAGTTTGTCGTTTATCTTTGTAAATCTTTTAATTTGTTAATGTTATAATATCTTAATCATTAAATATTTAAGTGTTTTGCTTTCTTGTTCATTTGATCAAACTATGTTATAGTATGTCAAAATATGTTTCAGGCCTTTGGCAAGTATGTTTTAATGACTTGAAAGATACACATCACTTTTATGATACCAGATTTGTTGGTTGCTGGTGGGTATTTGAAGAGGAATATTACATTATCCATGATCTTCTCCTTCCAGGTATGTTTTTTTAATGTTTGGATTTGTTTTAAAATCAGAAGTTTTGTAGTTTAAATTTTTCTTATTTCTTTTCTAGGATTCTTTGTGGCCACACAGTTCTTTTTCACATTGTGCTTCACTCTGCTACTTGTTGCCAGTTTTCTGACTGCTCTATACATGTGTTGTTCTCGACACCATGAACGATTTGTTCTTTTACTTCTTGTCACTGGAGCAGACCTTATTTTAGCTGGTAAGTATTTATTACACTATGGAGGTATTTGTCCAAATTGGTCTATGTTCCTGTGCAGTGTCCATCAATCCATGGGATGGAAATTATGTTCATCGAAAATTAGATTCAACCTATTATTAAAGTCTTAATTCTATAATGACTGAAACCAAACCTATATATTATGATATACTTAATAATATAAAGACATTATTTGATGAAAAATGATATACTTTTTAGCTTACGAGTGGCTGATTGATGGGATGTTCATTTATGATTTCTGGAAGTAATTTACCTTGTTTATTCAAGAGTAAGAAATTTTTGTAAACAATTAATTACCAAGTTATTTATTTTGTTTCTTTCGTTTAACTTGTAAGGTGAGAACAGACATTGTTACTTTAAAATGTGAGGAAGTCTTAATTATAGCACATATTTAAATTATCCAGAATGTGTATCCATTGCTCTTGCATTCATTATCAACTATGTCAATGAGTTTTTATGCCATAAATATTTTTTCTTGTCATTGAGTATGTTGGAGAGAGAGATACTTGGTTCTTGTGATGTGTGTGGAATTGCAATAATAGTTAATCATGTTCAAAAGAGATATTTAAACTATATTAGAGCTATGAACTTATGTGTAGCAAGAGCATGTTCCATTAACGAGTCAGCATGGTCATCATCTCGTGATCCAACTATCTGCGTTACTACATAGTGCTTCTAATTTTTTCTTATAACTACATATTCCGACATCTGCTCAACAAAGGCACCTCAATAGTGAAAATTAACATTATTTGGAACCAAATGCAAGTAATGTCATCTTTTTATGGCCAAGTCACGTAAATTGAAGTTTACCCATATTTTTTTTATTCCTCTGCCTATGGTTGTAAACATTATCACCACCGTAACTAAGAAATAATGTAGTGTAATTGGTAATCATCTTTTCTTACCTCTTTGTAGCACATAATTTTGTGTTTTGATAATGTTAAGTAAATTTATTAAATTGTATTGTTTCAAGTCTTTGTAGATTGGTTAGATTTTAATTTCTATTGAACTGGAAACAATTTAACTCAGAAGCTTATATATTCAATTGATTTCACATAGCTGATCTGTATTTGATAAAATATGGAAGTATAATTGACCTGAAATGTTAATTTTGATTTGCACTACTGATGCTAGTTTTTTTTTGTGTGTGTGTGTGTGTGTGTTACAGCAATAGCTGGCACTATCGCTGTAATCATCTTCGGAGCAAGGGGTGATGGTCGTGACTGGATGCCATCATGGGAACACAATGATATGGGCTGGTCCTATGCTTTAGCAGTGCTTGGAGTTCTGGCATTGTATGTTGCTGGCTTTTTGTTTATGGCAGAAGGGCGTCGACACCACAAACGTAAGCTGAGAGACCGTGAGGGTCATGCCTCGGAATTTGGAATGCAGCAACGTAAATCTCCAGCTACTCACACCACTATTTAAAGCATATTTAATGTACAAGATTTAGGTTTATTAACTAATTACTCTTCCGTCCTTAAAGTACTGAAGTCTGCTCCTTTAATATATTTATATATTGGTCCATGAAATTATGAAGAATATTTATGAGCAGCTTAAAGATGTAAAATTTTATGGGAAATGTGTGATGATGCATAATTATTGATTTTAATACTCTAGTATTTCCTCATGAAAATATGAATTTGTATAAATTGCACGTTTTTCTAGAAATTTGATGATGAATTTCTATTTTTTACTTAAATTCAATTGGTTTAGTGTTACATCAATGACAGTGACGTATGTGTACATAGTCTTGCTCTTTTTGTGAAGAATCTCAAAACTTAGGAATTTTTTTTTTTATACATTAATGAAAACTTGATGAAAAATGACTTTTAAATATATATTTATACTTTTTATTGTATTATACAGATCTGAAAGCATAGTTTGAGATTTTTATTATATGTCAGTCTTCTGGAGCATTGAGTTAAAGATGTAATTTTCATTTGACATTAATCAATCTAAAAAAACGAGCAATTGTAAATAGTTTAATTTCATTTTTAAGTGATTGCATTACAAATCGAATCATGGGAATATTTTATGTAAGGTAATATCAAGCAAAAATATTAATAGTTCGTTGGAACTTCTGAAGGTGAATATAAATGAAATTGTATATGAACTTTACTCAACCAGAAGGAAGATATTCATGCTAATAAGAATATTAATCTAGAAACTAAGAGATTTTGGGAGGTTGAATAATACATGAATAATTTGTTATAGCTATTTAAGTGGATGTCTATTTGAAAAGCATGTAAGGAGAAGAGTAGCAAGGGGAATTTCTCCATTGTGAAAAGAAAAAAGTACTTGATGAAATATTATGGTTAATATGGAAAGAAACACTTAATTTTTTACATGTTTCAGTTGAAGTTACTTTTCATAAGGGAATACTTATTTTTATACCGTCCACAAAATGTGTGAATCAATGTGTTTTATACAAGATTATAAACTTAATGTATTATACATTATTTTAATATATATTTCTATTTTAATGTTGATCTGTAAGTAACTTTTGAAAACTGTTGCATTTTTTTTTACAATAAATGCATCAGAACGAAATGTATTTTCATTGAGTTATTCCCCTTTCTGTGCCATAGAATATGTTGTTCTGTATTTACCATTACTTTACAGTGAAACTTTGACCCAAATGCATGTTTTTAAACGTGATTATTCAAGGGTGGAGTTTATGACTTGTTAAAAACGACCTGTCTGTTTAAGAAATGACCTTCAGTACTCTGAGAAAATATTACGGGAAATCTTGCACAACAGATTGAGAAACCTCCGAGGGTAGGTAAGCGCAACGTTCCTGAGCGCCGCGTTGTTGTAGGTTCTTCGGACGTTCCCATGCACTCCCCTCCCTTTCCCTTCACCTGCTGCCACACCCACAGTCTCTCTTGCTGCCAACAGAATCCTTAGCTCATTCAACGGGATACAAAGTTATCAGACCATTCGTTTGTATTCGATTTTGTTGGCTAATTACGTGGGTGGGATTCTGAGAATGAACTGTTTCACTTCGATTAACCCTGAAAGTAATGGTAGAGCTATGCATTTTATCTGGTTACAAGAGTTGGTGCGACTGGATGAAAGCTGTTTCCCACAAAAGCAACACGCTAAGGACGCTAAGCAAGCCCAAGTGCTTGCGATACATGCGTGGGAGTATCTCATAGAGCAGAGAACACGCCATACAGACTTCTAAAAGCAGGGTATTCTAATAGGCCTGGTATGTGGTATGAGTAGTGCCACACCTGTCCGTAGGGGCTCGTACCAACAAATTCATAGATTCGACCAACCTCCAATATTTGTTCCCGACCCTCCCAGGTAGGTCAGCTGTGCCTCAGAAATTAGCGATATTTTAACACTGCATCCCAATGCAATGGAAACAAACTATTTCTAGAGATTAATGAAAGTGAAGTGTCGCCACCATAAATGTTTCAGGATGAAGAAGCGCTCCTTGTCAGGGCAGATAGGCGTCGGAGTGTTCGTTGTTGCACTTGTCACAGTGGTGGTGTCTTTCTGCGCACCTGCGTGGCTGGTGTCGGATCATCGCATTACAGGAGCCAAACTCGACAGACTGGGACTATGGTCTCATTGTTTTCGTTCATTAGCGACCCCGGGAGATGAATCTCTTCACAGATTTTTTGTTGGATGCCGTTGGGTATATGATCCATTCACCACTGGTTATGATGAGATTCGCGGATATTTGTTACCCCGTGAGTTCTGAATTGTTTCTCTAAAATATCGATTTTTTTTTAACGAATTAAAAACCATAATCATTTTTGTTTGTGTTTCAGCGTTCATGATAGCTACGCAGTTCTTCTTTACACTGTGTTTCATAAGTGTTGTGATTTCTTTCATACTTGTTCTTCTTCTTGTATTATGTTGTGGACCAGACCAAACACGTTTTATTTTATTGCTGAAATGTTTGTCTGGCCTCCTACTTTTTGCAGGTAAGATTTTTTCTTTTTGAAGTGGAATCTTGATTATTGCCCTTCTTATAAGTTCTGTCATTCTTAATGTTGTGTTGAAAATAATGCAAACATAGATAATATGTCTAGATGATGAAGTTTACAGTACAATTAATCACTGGTAGAATGCACTACACCTACACGTTCTGATATCTGAACATTTTGGCATAATTTATTACAGATAAATTACTTTGTGTTGCAAAATTTTATTTTGATGAAGTTAATTGGTCTGGCTTCTGAATGCTTCATTGATACATGATAGTATAACCACAGCATGCTCTTTTCACTTGCCTTAGTTTCTGGCTCCTCGTTTCCTTGGTTATATTTATTTTTTTCAATGCAGCAATATTTTGCCAGTTTCAAGTTTTAACAATATCATATGAATCAATAGTTATTCTTGAATACAATGGATTCCTTGTTAATTCTTTCTTTAGTATGGGGCTGGGATATTAATATCTTTTATGCAAGGTTTTTCAATGGTATAGTTGTAATGGAAAAGAAAATGAAAAATCTTAATTCTTTCCGATAAAAGTGACAAATTCATGTGAAAGTCATTTTTAATTCTAAATGATGAACTTCTCTCATGAATTGTGATTATATATTTTCTTTAATCAAACTCCTTTTTTTCATTTGCTGCTTAAATATCTTCTTTTTAATTCAATATGTTAGAAATATATTTTAATGAATGCTTTTCATCAGTATTACTTTGTAGTTTTCACCACTTTCTCAACCTGTGTTTAAGTGAGTCTATTATTATGGCATTCTTGAGAGCATTTAGTAAAACACTCTTAGTTATTAGGTACATCAAAATATTTGTTCTCTGAACAGAAGTGCACTCACTTTTTTGGATAAACAGAGAATATGGACAATATTAATTGACTGCATATTATGTCTCCTACATAATATATTCAATGTAATGCATGCAGACACACACACATGAATAATATTTGACTAGTTGATCCTTTTCATATTAAATGCAATTGGGTTGTTTTACAACTGAAACAAATGCTGGATTGCACTGCAAAAAGTTTGAGAAACGCTATTTTTAGCAATGTTTGTCCTTTGCTATGACATACAAGGAACTGTTTTTAATTTCAGGGATAAGTGGAGGAATTGCTGTGATAGTGTTTGCAAGCTTGGGTAATGCTGATGGCTGGATGCCTGACCATGCCAACAATTTCCTTGGTTGGGCTTTTGGATTGGCAGTAGTGGGTGTTGTGGCATGTTTAGTGTCTGGTGGACTCTTTTTAACAGAAGCAAATATTCAGAACAAGAAACAAAAGCAAATCAAAGAATCTCAAGCCAGGTTAGAAATGCAACAACATGAATCAAAAGCTTAAAAAATATTTCAGCACCAATGATTCATTCCTATATCATTAATTCCTGTAGTTGAGAGTGAAATAATACTCTACTAAGAGTAAGAACTCATTTTGTATGACTTCTGTAAGGTCCATTTTATACGAATTGGGTTTTCACCAAGATGACCAGTGTAGGAGGTATTGTTGTATTATTGACTGTTATGTCCTCAGGTCTTGATTAATTCGTGCAATTGGGAGTAAGTAAAGATTTACTGACCATCCGTCCAAATATTGTGCCTCTTGGATCTTGTCAGTATTACAGTTTTAAAGTAAACCTTTTTAATTTGTTAGTATTTGACTTCAAAGTATGAGGGGAAATTATACTATACCTCATATCATTACTTTATAAACTAAATAGCTGGAGTCCTGACTAAATGTACAAGAAATTTGTGCCTATAGGAGACTACCAGTATTATTTTAGACTATTGCATATCTCCGTCCTTGACAGATGTCATTCCATTTTACATAATTCTTATAAATGAAATTTTAAAAAACATTAATATTTTTCATCTTATTTCATTTTTGTATTTCATATCACTGACCAATAATTAGTATATTAATTACTTTGGCCAGCTAATTTTGATAATGTCCTTTTACAAGTCTTTTCACAACAATTTCTTTTAAGTGTAAGTGTTCAAGAGATTGCTTTGTTAGTTATTTTCCATACATATAATTACATGTTAAAATGTAATTAATTTTTACAATATACTATTGTTCTACTTGTATACATTTTTATGAATTTGTATAGTTTTATTTAAAGGACCAAAATAAAATTGTTGAGAAATGAAACAACTTGATATTATGCATTTACCATGAAATGAAAATCAGTTTGGTAATTCAGCCATACTTAAAACTAAAATATTCTTGTTGTTTGGTTTTTGAATTAGTCACAATTCCAAAATCTATATATAGATAAAAGCATATACTACTCACACACTAACAACAAAATCTCAGAATCTATGAAGCCTGAAAACTTGAAATTTGTCGGGTAGGTTTTTTTAGGGTGTAGACATCTGGTAAAAAAGGATTTTATGAATATCCACCCCTAAAGAGGTGAAATAGGGGTTGGAATGTTTTATGTATATATCCCACCATAACTCTTGGAGTGCCTGAAGCAATTTCAACCTAACTTGGTACACAGATGACTAACTATCTGACTTCAAGCACTGTGAAGGTAAGATATCCCTGACACCTCTACAAAGAGGGGTAAGAGGGGGACATGTAAAAATAATTTTTAAATGCTTTCTTTTTTACTAAGTTTCACTAGCATCTAATGTGAAACAAGTGATTCGCAAGTGATGTGCAAGCCATGTTAGTGTTGCTCATTGGCCAAACTTGCTCATATGAATGATGCAAACAGAAAATTGGCATGAAGTTGTAAAAAATCATTAAAGAGAAATTTGTTGTTTTTAAAGGAATGTTTAGGTGAAGAATAATGATATTCAAATGAAGAAATTGCAAATAATTTGTTTTAAAATTTTATGTTCTAAGTTCTAAACAATAACAAGGATGAATAAGGAATTTTGTACTTTGAACTATTTACTTTTCTATTCCTAGATCCTGCTTTGCCAGGTAAATAAAAAATGACTTCAATGGACGTGTTGAATTATTTCATAATTCATACTGTGTCTGGAGAAGATGGGGTAGGACTTCCCATTTCAACGTTTCTAAGTATGTTTTGACCGACTTCGCGACATGGGGCCGACCACTTTTGATCCTCCAATTCTGCATCTTTGAAAACCATTTCTCTTCCACCGCCATGCCGGTCTTTGAAGTCAAAATCACCGTTCTTTAAGCGTTGAAACCACTCACGACACTCTTTCACTAATAGCGGTCTCGCCATAAGTAATTCAGAGCATTCGATGAGACTCAGCCGCAGATTTCTTCATATTGAAGCAGAAAATTAAAACCTCCCGCAAATGCCGAGAATTTGGCTCGTAAACTGACATTTTCAATCGAGAATAACTTTACGATGCGGACACATGTCGACATCAAAGGTCAATGGAGCCCGAAAAACTTGTATAGGTAGGGAAAATGGAGTTACGCACTAGGGAGAGCCAACATGACTCCCCGCGTGTGGGACTCGTCGAATGATTCAACCCTACCCACTAAAAACCCTCCTGATCTACAACACACCAAAACATATCTCACAACATACATCAAATGGAGGGGGGGGGGCTAAAATGAGAGGAATGAGGAAAATGAAAGATACCCTAGCCTTAATAGCGTCGGGATCGAAAAGAACAAGAGGTGGCCAAGGGAGATCAGGAAAGAGAAAGGAAGGATCCTAGCACAAGTTAGTGGAAGTAATGCCAGACTCAGCTCGGGGCCCCCTGTTCGCCAAACACGTACTTACTAGATGTAAGTCCCCTGGGGGGACGATGCGAACACAAATCGAGTAATGTTCCGATGGGGTTATGTTGACATATGCCTAAACTTATTGTATGACGTCTACATCTGTTTATTTCCACCGCCACATACCGCTAAAGCCATCTATTGGAAAATGTCGAAAGCAAATTTGTACACCTCATGTATTGGAGAGTGTCTGTGTTTTGTACAAATCTACAATTTTTATGCGAGCATGATGAAAATTTGCACACTTAAGCTTCAAAACTCTGGGAAGAACACTGTCTACTTGAGACTTCGAAAAAAACAATTTTCATAACTTTTTGAATATTTGCTTACTTAATTTTCAAGTTTTAATTTTAATCATTGAATGTAAGAAACAGTTTTAATCCGAGCACGATGAAAATTTGCACACATGACTTTCAAAACAAAGAAAAACACTGTCTACTTGAGATTTCAAAAAATCCGCCCGCATCTTCCATTTTCATTACCTTTTAATTTTTGTTTTTATCGGAATATCTCATGAACTGATTTATATCTTGATTTTTGTACCTCAACATTGCTAATTTAAATACCTAGAAATGGGATTTTGGATTTTTCTATATTTTACTCGATTGTGGATGTAGGGGATAGAATCGTTTGCCTATTGATGTGTGTTTTAAAAGAATCTATTGTTGCGTTTCACTCACTCGCAAGTTTTATTCATTGTAGCTTAGAGGCTCTATCGGTTTGGAAATCGTTTTTCGTATACTTATAGAAAATAGCACTATCTAATTGAACTAAAAATATCGTGTACCCTCCAGTATTGAAATAAAAAGACATTAATATATAAAAACAAATATTTTCTATCCAGTTAATTCTCCCGGACAACGCCGGATTCATTAAGCTAGTTTTAAATAACTTATTGACCAAACAATAGAAACCGTCCCATGAGATTGTCTCAGAGCTGCCGGACGTGAGTAAACGTCCAGTGTCACGCTCAGGATGTCCATGTAGTCTACTGGGGTGCCCAGAAGAGGAGGGGACGTGACGCAAACTGCGTCATTGATCTTTTTTGGGGGGAGTTTAGAATATTTAACAGTTACATAATAAATATACTTTTAAAATATCATATTAAATAAAAACCATAACAATGTATTAATTTTTAAACTTTACGGACATTTTAACATGGCAAATAAATCGTAAAAAGTCATTCCGAGCAGAGATCTAGACTGTAGACCTCTGAATAAGCAGACGCTAGCATTGGTTATGGGTTGGGGGGGGGTACCTCTTGTGTAAAGCTTGACGCGGAGCGGAACGTTTTCTCCGCCGATCTGTGTTATCTTCTGGGCAAAGACACACTTGGCGGGTGCGGAGCGAATTTTCGCCCGCTGCTTGCAGCGGAGATCTCCGCTCATTTCTACGGGCCGCCTGGGAGACGTGTTATTTTATGGGTGAAGACACACTTGGCGGGTGCGGAGCGGAGATCTCCGATGCTTCGTGTGCGACCTAGTCGCCTGTTGAGGTCACAAGTTTCAATAGATGGGTATATTGAGTGAAGCCGGGAAGAATGCGGGTGCTTTCCTTGAATTTCATTTCCTTCAATTTCTACAGACTGATTATTAATTATATCATGTTCATATTAATTATTGCAACACCAAGTTATCATATCACTGAGTATTTGTTCTACTGCTTCCTCACTTTATAAAAAACTTTTCGCGTCCTTCTTGGTGAAGTTCATTTCTCTGAAGCTGTCTTATTTTTGTGTTTTACTATTTTTTACTTCCTCGTGCATTCTGTTGGTATTTTAGTCTTTTCAGATTTTCGTTATGTAATAGTCAAAAATTTTGGCGTGGTTTTAGTTAAAAAGAGAGAAATGTGCATATTCACATCTATATTTTAAAACTTTACATTTCAATTATTTGGAATGTTTGTTCCTCAATTTGAGTTCCTCAATTTGAGTTCTATGTCGTGATGATGTACGATGTGTCATGATGTATGTTAGAGTTACATTTAGAATTTGCACTGTTGTTTTGTCCGGGTGTTTGTAACAAACTAAATACGACTTCCCAAAAATCTAATAGTAACTCGTCACAGAAGGGAAGTTTCAAAATATTGTGTAATTCTGTCTGTACAATTCCCTTTTAATTATCAAAATTATGATATTAACAATTTTTTAAGATAGATGGAAGACAGAACGTGGCTTTATTTAAAGCGTAAATTAAAAAATTATATTACTACTTAAAATTAACTGGTTTGAAACAAAAATACAGAGTCAGTCATGTTAAGTATTTTGAAACGTAGTTATCTATCAATAATTATAATGGTAAGAGTACATTTTAAAAGGGATTTATATTTGAATTAAATAATTATGTATTCTATTAACGTCCATAATAAATATGATAAATGAATAAATTACAACTTACGCCCTTTTTACGGACGATTACAATATATATTGCTCTTATTAAAGTGCACAACATAACGACTCGTAGTTTGAGTCGTTGTTTGATGATAACACATTGTAACAATAAAGATGAACGTAGCAACATATTTTAATAAGCACAATATACATCATAATCGTCCGTAAAAAAGGCGTATGATGCTATTTATTTCTTATGTAAGTATGTTTCACTATTACTGTATATTGGCATCTGTGTAGATTAGGTCTTTTTCTATTATTTAAAAAATACAATAATAGTCACCGTTGTGATTATTGTACAGTAAACAATAAATACTACTATAAACATTTTCATTACATATAGCTATGTGTTTTACAATAAAAACGTTGTGTAGTTAGCGGGCAGTTGCATTGATCCACTGTATAAGACGTGTGCGAAGCATGCCAGTTTTCGTCCTGAAGTGACCTTGTTCCTTCCACCTACTCACGTTCCCCTACTCCTACCCGCTGACGCTCCACTAAGTGTGTCTTTGCACAAGCGCAGCGGTGCGATTCTTGAGCGGAGAAAATGCAATTGTGTCTTTAGCCTATCAAAAGACGAAGAAGTGACAACATACATACCCCTCTATACTGCAATGGTAAGACAGACGATCTTGGAAACCGTTGCACTGAAGATAATTTTGCCAGTTCATTTCTTTTCCCCAAGTGTATTAGTTTACTATGCGTGATCAAGGTCGGATGTCAATTTTGTATCCCGTCTTTTTTCCATGTATCGCCGTTCAGGAGACTGCGTGTTCTTGTTGTAGTGTATCACCCAATTTGTAAGGAATAATTATCAGTAAATTTTCACTGTTGACAATAACTTTTGCGTTTTTTGTGAGTCATAAACAATATAACACGTGGATAGACCTTAGGTTAATAAATAAATAAATGTGATGATCAAAATGTCTTAAGTGATGTGCAACTGCAGTGGATCTTTCGAACTGTAGTATGAGAAACTGTCAAACGCTGGTGAAGCGTTAAGCTGCGTGCGGTTTAAGGTAAGAAGAGAGGTGAAAGAAAAACTGTCGTTTCTCGAATTGTACTTTAATTTTGACTTCATATAAATTTCGTTCATGAATATTTGCGGTTACGTACACCTACACTCGTTACAAATTATGCAACATTTTTCTTTAGGATTTCATGGCCTACGTTTCTTAAAATCGAGGGAAGTAGGGAACATGTATCTGATGTGCTTATCCAGTGAAATAATCCGATGAAACGTAAGAAACCTCGAAATCGCAGTTTAGCGCATATGAATCTGAGTGTGGTTCTATAAAATTAAAAAAAAATCAAACTCTATTCTTCTGCTTTCCTAATTTTTAGGTGCTGAAATATAAATTGAAAACTAATTATGTATTGTAATATTTTAATTTATCCTTATTAGTAAAATGGATATAGGTAATGAACATACTTTTTATTTTCTCATATACCTGGTCTAGAGACAGTATTGTAACCAAGAAAAAAATCGCGAATTTTGACGGAAATATTAGTTTTTAGTGTCTCTGATACCAAATATTTTTTAATACAAAGCTTTTTAATACCCTATAGCCTGTAAAGTATCGGATGGCGGCTGCCTAACTCCGTCACTGACATCATTTTTTCGTTCCCAAACGTTTTGCTTTCTGGCACACAACCTTTCGCTCACACCAACAGCTTTATCCTTCGCCGACTGGATATTTCTTAGTGCAAACTATTATTTACCGTGCATGTAAAAGACAAAAAATGGTTTTATTTTGGATTCTGCACAAAATTTCAAGAAAAATGGTACCAAATTGCCATTTGCAAGCAATCACTTTCCCTTTTTTTTATTCGCAGAAGATTAAACTGCTGTTGTCAACTTCAACATAGGATGCATGAAAATGGTTGCTATTTTCTTTGTAAAGTTAGTTTGCGTACTACATTGATAAGAGACTTAAGGTATGAGAAAGCATATGCATTGGTTTTGCAAACAGGTTATAATATGTAGTTAGGGTAAAGAAGATAAAGAAGTAAAATATTTCTAAATTTTTGGAATATGATTTGAAAGGGAGTCAAAGCGAAGGGGGGGGTATTTTTTCTGGAGGGGGTCAGCGTTTTAGGGTTTGGGGGCACCTCTGTAGTCTATGGTCACGCGCTAAGACAAATACACTCGCTTTAAAAGAAAGTGTTGGATTGAAACGATGTATTTATATGCCACAGATCCATCTGTATGCGGTATTTCCGCTGGGCACTCCCTTACAGGTCATGACTTATGACTGCTCTGTCGAATGGTTTACTCAGAAGCAATGCACAATACTCGTAACTGATGACTATGAAATGTATTTTTAATGGGACTTTAGGGCTTGCCAACATCCAAGGTCATTAGAGCCCTTGCAGGTGGGGGAAAATGCAGTTTCCCACCATAGGGAAGAGCCGTAGTGACTCTTCCCCGTATGTGGGACTCGCCGAATACCTCGACTATGAAATGATAACTGATACATTTCCCAGTAGCGTGGGCGCCACTGTGTGACATCAGGATAGGGTCAGCTGAGGATGTTTGCAAATATGGTAAGGAATATGCGTACAGCGCATGCACAGACTGCACCATCCTTTTCAAGGCAAGAAATGGAAAGGTACTTTCTCGAAAACAATAGGGTGTTCACCCATCGTGTAGTTGTGTGAAGTTGGACTTTACTGACACTGCAAAAGTGCACGAAGTGGCTCGGTAAGAGAATAACACAAACAAATCTTCGCAACTCAATACTTATTCTCCTCGCAGCAAAAGAAAGCTAATGAGAGAGGAGCCTAAAGACCATGTGAAAGTTGAGAAGCATTGCGAGATTGCCGAATCTTTCTTACGTGGGCGTTCTACTCGTGTTAGCAGAATCTGATGTTTGGACGCTGCCGCCCACATTAGTCCCTTCGTACACAATCGGGGAAAGAGGGTGAACGTTGAAATAACATATGCTACACGTGTCAGTTTTCCATCGAGGATTAAAAGGAAAGGTGTATTATTTGGGTGTTGTTCGTTTTAAAAATTGTTAATAATAAGGTAGTAGTTGAATTCTATACTAAATCCTAATTTAGAATTAAGTTAATTTAAATTCACGAGTTGAATTAATGAATAAATACTGGTTGATTATTACAATTTACTATAAAATGTTGTAGATTTTTATGGGGAATTAAGTTTCATAAATTGTCTTTTCTCCATTTATAGTGGAACTGAATTTTAACACAAATTATTTTGATCATCGTCAGATGTCAGAGGCCTAACATTGCTTTTTTTTCATGCCAAAGCAAACCTGCTTCGCCGTATTTCTGAATACACGTCTCTGAGATTTGTTTCAACATTTTCATTAAATGTTTTTAAGTAATGCAGCTCAAATAGCTCTTTTCCACAAGTCACCAAACGTGAAAATTCAAATAAACGCTAAATAATCTGTTTCTGAGTTTTTGACAATAAAATCATTATTATTAACTACCCCGTTTGCTCCCGTCCCCTCAGTTTCTGTTCCATCAATATTTTGACGTATCTTCTCAAGTGTTCCGTTAGGAGATTGACATTTTGCCAAAAGTACTGACTGAAATAAATAAAAGTTGGATTATTTTTCATGGAATCTCTTAGTTTTCTGATTAAAATAAATAAAATAAATTGTCATAAATTTTTTATTTCATCACCTATTTGAAAAGCATGTATACTTTTACTCGTAACTAATAAGTAAGTACATTTTATTTTTCAAAACTAGCTAGGAACACATTTTAGCTTTGCAGAAAATTACAGTGGCACCACGCTATGTTAATGTTAAATAAGTTTAAAGCTTCTATGTCGTGAACAGAAAGTTTTTTCAAAGCATGCAGATGAGCGTTTGTGGGAATGAACGTAATTTTGAACGCAAATTATCGTATTATTACATTAGAATAAAGTCAAATAATTTTAAAACCTTTAATTTATGTAAAAGTTGTCCGATTAAAATGAGACAAAAACTGAAGCATTCATCAAATTACAACCATTTACATGGAGATTATTTTGTTTGTTTAAAATATTGATAAATACATTTTCCATAAATGAAGTAGGCCATCGCTGAACTGGCAGAATTTGATATACCAGCTGGGACGGCGGGCTTTATCTGACCTTTGAGCGATAGGACACACGATATTCCTGAGATAAGCTCTTCCACGGGTTATAGCAGCCTGTGTGTGGGTGTTGCGGCGTGCTGTCTGGAATGGGTGGAGCTACGCTAGGCCACCCCTTGCAGAAGACATATGACAACACCGCGCTTTCGCTCCATTGGTTACATCCCATTATCCTTCTTTGGCCGCGGGAACAATATCTTATGAAGCGAATGGTTTTGGTTTAGCGCGTAACACAGAAT
Organism: Laupala kohalensis; assembly: GCA_002313205.1. Classification (NCBI taxonomy): domain Eukaryota; kingdom Metazoa; phylum Arthropoda; class Insecta; order Orthoptera; family Trigonidiidae; genus Laupala; species Laupala kohalensis. Next base: position 527,812 of record NNCF01127036.1, read on the forward strand.
GACCCGCCATTTCCGGAGGTCAGCTCAGCGACTTTTTCGTAGAACGGACCCCTATACGTTATCCTCTCGCTCCCCCACACAAATGTAACATACAAACATTATCGTAGATGTTAATTGTTTTCTTTTAACTAAACGAGTCGATGATATAGTACCCGAAGTTGATTAGTTTTAGAAATCATACGAACGCATGGAATGTTCAATTATGTTTTTTTTATCAGGTTTCTGGATTTTAACAAATTTTTGGATTACTATTAATGCAACAGACAAAATTTTTCCGTTTTCACAAAAGTATTGTAAGACAAGTACTTGGAATCCCGATGACTTGAGAATTTCAGGGGAGAAACATGTTCCTATCGGGACAATTACGAAATCATTATGTGATGAAACGCAATACCTAAATTGATATAAGGAAAAAATGCCTCAAAATACCCTCACTGCTGTTTTCATCACAATATTACTTGAAGAAAGGCGCGATCTATCGCTGATTTAACGCTGGCATGAGTACACATCATGAGAGCGCTGCAATCACGCAGCACTATTACGGAGGTTATTGCATAAATAATGAACAGGACTTCTATTTACAGATTCTTTTGTTGACAATATCTTTTTATAATCCTTTAAATATTGTCTCCCTGCTTTTAAATGACTGAATACCAACGTCTGTGAAGCTTCACAAATCCATCTAATGTCACACATTTGTTCATTTGACGAATGGCTCGGGGAACGGAGGCAGAAAATCTCTCTCATGGGTTGTTTTAACACATCGAAGTCTGGAGGACTCATATCAGAACTGAAAGGAACCTGAGGTAACACTTCCCAGCCGCATTCATGTAACGTATCACTTGCCACATTAACGAAGAACGGACGAGCATTATCGAGGAGAATTTTTTATTGTAGTATTTGGAACTACGAAATGTAGCATGCTATTGAAGCTTATTTACGTGGAGCGATAGGAGGTAGGAGTTGGGTGATAGGTTATTGTTAGTAGCAGAACAATAGCGGATAAAGACTAATATTTTAGAGGGGGTCATAACAAAAGAATATAGTCTTGGGCGTAGTACGTTCCAAAAAACATCCCAACCTCAGAAACGTTTTTTCACATTCTAAAGCAAATTATACGTTTAGATCATCGAAGTGTTAATTAATATGCGGTTTGGTACAGTAACACCGTACTTTCGAGATTTTAAAAAGGGGAAAGTGATACATGCAAAAACTGTATTCACAATTTAAGGTACACAAACATTTAATATTTCACGGACTAGAACAAAATTACTTGTGAAAGATGGCGCTGAAGCTGTGGTTTTTGAAAAATTATGTACAAGTGCTGTATACGACTGGGATTGTTTTTCTGGATTGAACCCAAATTTCAATGCATCGTTAATTCCCGAGACATTGGCTTTGACCGAGTGGGCAAAAATTCATTTAAAAAATAAAATTGAAAAATTTACTTTTTTTGTAAATTTAATCAAAGCGTGTGACTTAACTTCCCTAGAAATGATTATATGACTTAAAATTCCAATTTCTTGATAACAATATTCCAAAGCACTAACTCTTAAGTGCTTGAAAAATGGTCTATGAATATTAAAACGTGTATGGGTTTTTAATTAAAACATCGTGTTAATAAATCAAGCTACTTTTGATTTGATGACATATAGGCCGTTGAACGTAACATGAAATTTGGAATGGCCCACAGATTGCATCTAATGTTTCAAACAGCAGTTAAATCGTGTTATTTTTAAATAGTAATATATAAGCTCAGAGACATTATTCAGGAAGGGAGCAGATTAGGTACTCTTTACTTACGTATCTTCACTTATTTTTTATCGCAAATTTTGATCGGATTTTTCGTGTGAGTTCATTCTAACGCTACAAGAACGACTAATAATTGAATTAAGTACATATATTTAACTTACATGATAAACCGTCTAATAATAGAGCTGCATGGAAACTAACATATAATGAAAAACCTCTTCTAATAGAAAATCGGCCCTATGAATTATATATGAGTCCTATCCGAGAGAAACCCCGCCCGAGGGTACCAAATTTTTTCAAATATATTACATCATTAATAAGTATTAACACTCGTGTTGACGAGATTCGCATATAGATTAAAGGTTTCACTCAATCTTGTGCATCATTAAAATCCTGCTAAATTCACGGTTATTTTTAACCACTAATTATGTCTCGCAAGTATTATGTATATGAAATCCAAGTTTGTTACGGGGGGTTTAACTCAAAAACTTGAGTTCTAAAGGGGTCTCTTTTTTATGCGTAGACCAGATGCGGTCACGCTTCACCGTTTGCTTATTCACCACTTCGTAATTCTGTTTTAACCATTGGGAAAAGGCTTGTATAAGGGATTTCCTCAAACAATGGTTTATATTTTATGATAAAGATTTATCCATGTAGCTCTGCTGAATTCAACATTCTCAGAGCATTGGTTGCCCACAACAGCCAATTTCAAATTTGTTACTCAGGAGAATATTTACGTAATTCTGTTTGTGTAATTTTAATTAAAGTATATGAATATCCTGTTCAATAAATGTGCGTTTTGTGAATCTGAAACGTGCCTTATAAGAATCTGCTTTCATACTCATCTATTATGCTTGTTGAAACAAACAAGTCCCCCCATATCCTCTCCTGTGATACAGCGAATGGTTATTCGTTTGTAACAATTTGGATGAATGAGAAATATTCTTGATGCGTAAGAGTTATGCAAACATGTCTGTATGAAGGAAGTGTTGACCTCTGAGAGGAAGGTTGAGAAGACTGGATGATTGTAAGCTGATATATCAGTTTACATTGTGAGATTCTTCCCTGGTAAAGATGTGAATTCGAGACTGGAACCTGGTTTCGTCAAAAGTTTCAGGGGATATTAGTTTACTCGAAGTCGGATAATTTGCATAATCTTATTTTGTCTATAAATCAATTTTGATCATAAAATTATGCTCGATGTAGTTCCGATTTCATACAGTTAATTATTTTTCGTTTAACAGAATAATTCTTAAATTGATACTTGGGAGGGGGGGCTCCAGCCCTCTAAGCCCCGTGGGTGTGCCCTAAAAAACGCTAAAAACTACTGCCGTTCATACCTCGTGGACCTCCGAGGACGACTCTCTTCCCACGAGCGTGTCATTTCATTCACATCAACACCCACTCTCGCAACCTTAATGGCACCACCATCGCCGCCACTACAACTTTGTCGAACTGGGTATGGCACGTTGTGCGCTGCTAAATCGTTTCTACAAATATATCGCATTAGTAATAACTGATTCAAAATCGTTAAAATGCGTCAGCCTTCTTGAAAATCATAAACGCTTTTGCGTGACTAGAAACTCGTTTTCTATGGATTTTTGGGGAGGGAGGTCATGAGCCCCTTGACCCTCACCTTGTATCCGCGCCTGGCTAGTAGGTGGGCCGATTAGCTGGGTTTACCAATAACTTGACCCACGTGGAGGGGTTAGTAAGAGTAGTTAGTAATAGATTTATTGATACTAGGAACAGTAGGAGGTGGAAAGAAAGAGGGTTGGTGTTTCATTATTTACAGATATATGAACTGAGACATTAATGTGAAAATCTACACATATTTTCTGGCCCCACCGGGAATTGAAGCTGGGACGACTTGGTGATGAACAAGAACGCTAACACCTGAGCCAACGGAGGTCAAAACTGTCTTAACAAACATGACCAATTCATAAATATAAATTCAGGGAAGTGTTAAAATATTTAATTCTTGAAATAAAGTTTAGTTTCGAGGGTGAGATTTTCAAATTATCCGAAAAATACTCTTCTGAATTCTGAAAGTTTGAATGCCCTGACCGGAATTGCCCCAATATATAATGCCATAACGTAAATAGGACTAAACGTTTGCAAAATATACGCAACGGGAAAGATATGGACGCAAAAGGAAATATAATAATGTAAGATATTAAAAATAGTTTAAAAAAATAAAGTAATTAATTTTTCCAGCTTGGGTATAAATTTATTGATGGGAATAAAAATATCGCGTTACAAATAAATATGACTACCATTCATTTTATTCCTGTGTTAACATTTTCCACACCCCTTTCCGTGCCAGCCTGATCGATCAAAAGTGTGTTGAAAATGGCCCTCGGGCTAAAATAAGTTGGACAGCGCTGGGTTATAAATATATAAATATTTTTTGTCAAAAAAGCAGTTGCGAACTGCGTATGTCTACGTGGGGGACAATGAAATAATCTCCGGAAGTAAGCAAGGGATCATACCACCAATTCCAATCAAGAGCTGCACGACAGAGGCGGATATAAGATTTCAGCACAATCGTAAGATAAGAATAAAATTAGTTAGCTTCGTATTATAATATACGCTAAACACCAATATAGTATAAGAAGATAGTATGAAGGTGAGTCATATATGAAGGTGAGTCATATTTACCATTTACACATTAATGAAATTTCCACGTTTTGCCATGGTAACGACTTTATTTGTTTCATAACATGTATTCGACGGCATGGCTGTCATCATCAGTGAATCTAAAAGAAATTACAAAAAATAGACTAATAAAATAACAAAATTGAAATTAAGAAAATAAAAATTATTCTACATATTTATGTCCATCTAATGAATGAGGATAAAGTAAATATAAATTACGACTTTTAAAGTATATATCTTCTGAAAACGTGAGTTGAACCGCTCACTTGGGTGTAGGAAATTTCTGGCAGGAAAACGCAACGGGAAGGTGTCAGTTAAGTTCTTTTATACGTGAGCGGCTGGGGGCTGGAGTAAGGGTGGTGATGAATAGATTTCGAGGAAAAGCTATGTCGCCAAACTACTGTCTATTGTTAAGGAAATCAATGGAGAGGGATCAAATCAGTTTGTTCGTGTAAAAGATGGTTTTCTCTGGAATTGTATAAAATATGAAACTGTTATAGTTGTGCCCTGTGCTAAAAAATTTTTTTTCGATTTCTAGAATGGTGACACTGGCGGCAATGTTGAATATGTGTTCGGTTTACGTGAGATGTGTAATTTATTTGTGTTGTTTTTCCATACGTGTAGTGAACTTCCCTCCTGTCTGACCGATGTATATAGCATTACAGACTTCACATGAAAGTTTATATATACACCACTTTGGTGTATGATAGGTGTTTTTGGTGGGAGGGAAATAATCTTCTGGAGGGAATTGTTGGTTTTAAACGTGACGTTTGTTTTGGTTCGTAATGTCCGAGTTAAATAATATATCTTTCCTAGGTAAGGGATTGAGATACATGACTTGTGTTTGTATTTTGTGTGAGAGATTTGTACGATTGGAGTGTGAGTTTGGAAGTTTTTTCCGAATTAGTTAATCTATTAATGAAAGTTTATAACAATTGTCTGGAGCTATTTGTTTTATGATCGAAATTTCTTTTTTAATGTTGTCTGGTGAAAGGGGGACGTTAAAGAGGCGGTGAACCATTGTGTGGAAGGCGTTTATGAGAAAGAGGATGGTGTGATGAGTATAACTGTGTTGGTGTGTGTTGGTTTCCTGTAGATGTTATTGTTAATGATACTTATGGTTCAGTCAAGGAAATTTATAGAATTGTTGCCGATCTCTGTGGTTAAGTTTATGTCCGGATATTGAGGGTTGATGAACAGCGTGAATAATTCTAATTGTCGGGTTGTACCTGTCCATAGTTTTAGTATGCTGTCTAGTATGTTTAGTATGTTTTAGTATGTTTTAGTACCAGTAACATATTTTTTTGAGTAATGGATGTTCAGAGTTGTGTAAATGTTCTTCGAAATGGTTCATGAAGATATCACCAAGGAGACGGTTAAGAGCTGATCTCATCGGGAGGCCAGAGGTCTGTTTGTAAAATAATTGTTTAAAAGAGAAGTAGTTGCAGTTGGCGCAGAAGGAGATTAGATTGGAGAGTTCAGAGCGGACAGAAAGAGGGCAATCAGAAGAATCAATTATATTATTAAGGATGGGTATGCATTCTTCTGTTGGGATGCTGCGGAAAAGGTCGGAAACGTCAAAAGACATAAGTTTGGCATTGGAAGGAATAGGTGTGTCTTTGATTTTATCAATGAGGTCTACACTGTTTTTAACAAAATATTTTGGCATGAAAGCAACGTGTTCATGAAAGAAATGGTTTAATATTTGTGCTAGCCTGTGAGCGATAGTGTTTTTGTATGAAACGACCGGTCTGATGGGTATGTTGTTTTTGTGTAATTTAGATAGACCATACAATTGTGGGACAGGTGGGTTTCGTGGGATTACGTTGTGAGTGTTTGGAAAAAGATATTGACACTGACTGATTTCTCATTTCAGTGTTATGACAGAGTGGGGTAGGGTGTTTAGCTAAACTTTCAAATGGACTGTTATCGATGAACTGAAATATTTTTTCCGAGTATTGTTGTTCATCAAGTATAACTGTCGTATCTCCTTTGTCTGTTTTTGTTATTACTAATTCCTCTTTCGATACTTTTTCTTTAATTGTCTTATGAGTGTAGTTCCTAAGTTGATATGAGTGGAAGGAGTAGGTTTGTTCATATGTTTTTAAATTTTTTCTGATCGTATTTTGAATAATGTAGAGTTTTGTTCAGGGTTAGTTTAGTGTCAAGATCTACGCAGAGTGATTTAAGAGTTGGTTTGATGATACATGTGGGAGGGTTGTATTTAAGTCCTTTGTGAATTATGTTCAGGTGGGATTCTGAGAATGGCGAGTATGATACGTTCACTACTCGGGGATGAAAGGAATGGGATTTAGGTGAATGACATAGGTTTTGTGGAGGAGAAGGTTCTTTTTCGAAACAGAAGCTAAGCGGTTTAACTTACATGTTTGAATTGCTCGTTTCTTTGATGAGAGTTCTTATCGACTGTAAGTAACATAGAAATCTCTTAGATTACGGTGAACCTCACCGCCAGGTAACAGATTAATCATGTTACGTCGAATGAAAATGGGAGACGGGACCGGGATTCGAACCCGGGACCT
>NNCF01127036.1:537011-556350 GCA_002313205.1 Laupala kohalensis
GGTTCTGAGGGACCCACTACGGTAAGAAAATTAAAATAAAATAAAAGTTGAGAATTAAAAAATATCACAAGTTTCTCGACTCGATAAAAAATGAAAAACAATTATTGTCGTAACTGTATATCTTCCACATAAACTGAGTAGAAACTAATTTTCACAACCAGTTTTATATTGAACATAAGATTTAATTTAAATAATATATACATTTGTTATATTTGTTGTAAGTCAGACAGGAAGTCATGTTTAGTGGGTACGCGTAGATGAAGTTTTCGCTACTCCGTCTCAGCGTCAGAAATATTATCAGCACATCGCAACAGAAGCGTCGGAAACAACGTAGGAATTCTAAGATATATCAGGCAAATAATAAATCAGGTGACGTAGGGAATTACAGTGGGACAGATATCGAAATAAACCAGAAAACGAAGGCTTTTGAGTGAAATTATAAATAGTATCAATAAGTAATAATGCAAATTATGTTTATTACCGACTGTGATTTAGTAGTTCATTTAATGTGTACGTGTTAATTGGGTATAATTATGTAACTCACGACACATGTTTTTTTTAAAGAGGAGGAGGGCCCCATGAAAAATCTTGCGGTGGGGGGGTCCCCGAATCCTTACCGCCGCCACTGACTAAAACACTTATTACTTTGTACAATAAAGATAAAAATTACAAATAATTAGTTTTTTTCGGCGATTACCTACTCAAAGTAACTTGAAATCGTAATATTCATATACTCGCAATCATTGGTATTCGTAAAAGCACGAACACATGAACAATAATACGAACAGGAAACTCGAGAATATTCGCCTATGCTCGGCTTCCTTTGATAATGTCTCAAAAGATCGACCCGCTGCGGGAAAGGGCGAGCAACATTCGTGATGCGACGAATAGCAAGTAACCCATCCACACTATTCGCTATTCGGCGAGTTTGCTCGGGATCTCGGGATTCGCCAAATAACGGATGCAGGGCGAATGTGTGGAGCCGCCTTTAACGTTGAAAAGGACACGCCTGTTCTGATTGTGTACGCAACGAGTTACTACCAACATAATACGTATATCGTATGTGAAGTATCAATTATTTTCTCTCATAAATAGAATACAATTTAGACAAACTATATTTGAAAAAATATTTCCTAATAAAATATATATATTCCTGCTGAGAGTTTTGAAGATAAACAACTTTTGAGCGAAATATGTGTTCCATGCTACTGAATACGTAGCTTGGTATGACTGTTACCAACAAATAACATGGTGATCATGATTGTTCTGCTTCACTCCGTACAGGTGTAGCGGGGCGTACCTTTTCACTGAATTGTTTTAGTGAATAATAACGCGAAAACATTACGGAGAATATTTCCTTATTAGTTATTGAATACATTTGAAAATGACAGTGGAAAAACAGGATTACCCTAAGGCATCTAGTAAGTACTTTCGTGGATGTTTACAAGCATAACATTCAAAATAAGGTTCTTATGAAGACGTAAGTAAGATTGTTTGCAACGTAGGCATTTTTTAACCATTTTTTGACACTAATTGAACCTCATTTTACGCAGTGCTACTTTTAATCTACCAGTCCAATGATTACTAACATTAGAATACGTTTAGCCTAAGTTTCATCTTGGTTGAAATCCTTTCATTATTAAGTTCTATCTGCTAATTCGCATAATTTCTGGTTAAATGATTGAAAAACTGGGGACAACCCTTACCTTTAGTTTCATTCCCTTCCTCATGAATAAATATTGTCCTTGGTGTAATTTCTAAATGAATAAATTGATCTATAACAAATAATTAAACCACAAAATTGATTCTTTTAATTTCCAATTTTCTATAGCAAGCAAAAATTAATTGAATGTAATTCTTCCCCTAAATCGATACCAATTCATTTCAAAATATGGCACTTGCATTCTGGTTACCAATACTAGATGGGAACTTATATTATCTGGGGTGAAACTATATAATTGTATTAAAAGAAGACTACTTTTATTCCAATTGAAAACTGTATGAAATACTAAGTAATCTTCTGAACATTATTTTTTATAATCACAAAAGTTGTTAAATTACTTTTAATATTGGAGGGTACTAGACCATTTGTTATTAATTAATTTGTGGTACTTAAAGTAGATGAGTATTATCAATAAAAAACGGTTATCTTAAGTCATATGCTGATAATGTAAGCTGAAAAAATTTTCTACCAATACAAACAATATGGAACAACTTCCCTCATAATGATAATTTCATAATCATTTCATCTTCTGTTCCAGATGCCTTGGTATTTGGTGCTATGCTAACTTACATAGCAGGCATGTTGTTGCTAATGTCATTTGCAAGGTATCATTTTTGCTATGTTGTATTTTTAATTTTAATAAAATAAAACTAACGAAGTTTGAATCATACTCCTTTCTTTCTTTCTTTCTTTCAGTCCATATTGGATTCAGTCATATCAAGAGACTTTTTCTAATTTCAAACATATGGGACTCTGGGAATATTGCTTTGACCAATTCCGTTTTCCAGCATACCAATTTGATAAGACGTTCGATGGCTGTCACTACATTTTCAGTCAAGAATATTATGTAATCCGTGAATGGTTACTTCCAGGTGAGGTTCCAATCATGTATTTTATTAATTAAAACCAAAGGTATATAACTTGCTGGTATCATTATCAAAAGATTTCAGAAAGTAATATCAATTAAGTTCTTTAAAACTGAAATTAGAATTTGAATCTTTGTAGTAAATCTGAGGTAATTTTGAGGACTGGAGAAAACTAGTCCCTACCTTTAAACATGTAAATGTGCAGTAAGCCTTTTTGATATTAACAGATTTGTTTCTTTTAGGAATATGTATTCTATGATTGCTAACTGAAAGAAAATTATCTACTGAAATAATTACCATAATGTTTTAAAGTATTACAACTTCCTACATTTTTAGTCAAGGATCAGTGTCCCAAAACATTCAATGATTCATCATTCAATGATAACAGTTGTGCTATAAGAATGTGTATTGTGGATTATCTGTGGGTTGGACACATTCAGGGAATGGGAGGAAATCTATACTCACTTACAGAGCCATCTGTAAACTAAGAATTGAGGGAGGAGAGATGTAGGCAGGAGTTTGCTAATGGGATATCTGAGGTAGAATGGAATATTATACATTACATAGTAAGATAATGATGAGGGTCTGTACCTAGCACAAATATGTAAAATTTTTGACATAATTTTTCCAGCTTGGAACAATTAAATAATTTTCAAGTACATAAAATTTAATTGAATGCTGTATTTATCTGATTTTATAACATCAATTCTTTGAAAATATGAAAATAATCTCATTTGAGAATTTAATAAAAATCTGTTTTATTGTCAATAGATGAAAAAAAATGAAATAGGACACATGAAGTTAATCTGAAGATTTTGACTTGTAATTAGTAAGTGTTTGAAAGTAATAAACAATGGTAAGAAATCACTGAATAATTTTCAGGTATTGGAAATGTTGATATTTTATGAGAAAAATTATTTGTAGTTATTGAATAATAATATATTATCAGTGACATTGTTGATTAATTTTATTCTGTTACTGGTATCTGTTAATGCATTTCAGCCCAATTCTGATGTGTATGTTATTCAGAAAACCTAAATTCTGCCATTAGTTGTAAAAACTACAAATACTAGTTATGACCTTACAGCCAAGGACAGAACATGGGATGGAATTTACATGAGGGGCCCTTCTACCCCTTTCCTCTCTCTTGTTTCAACTGCTTCATCCCTCCACTGATTGGGGAATCGGCAGACCTGTATAATACATACAAGTACAAAATTATTTCAAGAGTTTTTATGATAAGAATATAATAATTTGAATAAGAGACTATTTATTTATTTATTTTGTGGGGCTTTACAGCTCACCGACATCGAGGTAATTAGAGTCCTAAAGGAGAATATTTAGATAAAGCATAGTTTTATACATCAGAAACAAACAAATTTAAGAATAGCAACAATAATTTCTCCTAGTGAGACCCTTCCTCTGAGCCATAAACATGACTCTCTTTTACTTTCCTGTACCAACTTCAAATTTTACTGATTTGGTGTTTCATTTATTGTCATTGGGGACCCCCAAGACAACTGCCCCACCCTCCGGTCTCTGTGACGCTGTCCTCTCATAACAATGAAGCTTCTTATACTTGAACCTAATCCATTTTGTAGAGTATTGTATGGTTAAACTGTTATTTTCATGTATGAGAAACTTGTAAAAAGGAATGATTTTCTGCTTTCTATGATTTCTTGTACTGGAATTGTTAGAAAAACTTTGGCCTGTGATGTAATATTAATTTATTGATGTACTGAATACTACTCGCAAACATTGTGCCTCTTATAATTGTCCAATAGCCAAATTAGGGTTTAGGGTGTAAGACATATAAACATTCCGGGAACATGGTAATGTATCGCATATTATACACGTTACTGTATTCTAAGTCATAATTACGTACAATATATTTGTCCAACTTTGTTGCAGGTTGGTTGATGACTGTACAAGCCTTTGTAACTTTGGCACTGATGTTGTCATTTGCTATACAAATGTCATTGGCTCTTGTGCTTATTCGTTGGCCATTGCGATTTGTGTTACTCTACCAATGGCTCGTAGTATCTGCTTGTGCCATTGCTGCCATGGCGACTGCAGTATTACTTTTCCTGTCTGTGGCAATTTTTGGAGGGGAATGTTGGCGCCGGGATTGGTTGCTGTATCCAAACTACAATTACTTGAGTTGGTCATATGGTCTTGCTGTCATATCATTCTTTTTCCATTTGTTTGCTTCTGGTCTGTTATATCTGGTGAGTGTGACAAACCATTCTCAGCTATCCCATTAAAATAATTTGAATTTTATTGATTTTTTTTATGAGGAGTAATTTATAAAAAAGAAACTCTTTATGTGTAATAATGGCTAAAGTATTGTTCTGTTAATAGGATGCACGTAAAGGATGGGAGATGCGTCAGGAAAGCAAAAATCTTGTAATGCAAATGTACCCGAGGCCTGATTCCCGTAATAATGGTTTCCTGTGAAACCATTTTGAAGGATTACATAAATTGATCATGTGTAACTGATCTCTGCACCTTGTACATGTAGTAATACAACAAAACAGGAGTCTCATTTTAATTCCGTCCAGTGTGATGTAATATCTGCTCATTTTTATATTTCTTAATTTTACATATACATTTTATTGAGATTGTTTTGAGAAACCCAGATTTCTGGGCATTTTTGATAATAATTTATAGGTGTCCTCTTTCATAATTGCAAGTCATCTAAATTATAGGGAATCATCTTATGCTGAGACAAAGCCTTTGTATAATTACTCTTAGAAAAATCAAGGTAGTGTAATGTAATTTCATTGTTTTTTACTGCAGCAAAAGAAAGTGTCTTTTCTGTGAGATTTGAATGTTAATGAAGCCTCTGTTGCGATAATGGTTTCTCACAACTCTTGAAAACTCCTTAAATGGTTGAGGAATGTAGAATCTCAATTACATTATTTTAGCTTTGCCATTGTTTTCATTGTTGTATGATCTGCACAACACGCAGAAGGTATTCATAATGAAACAATGAAACAATGATTACATTCTGCTGCTTTCCCAGTAAAGTATTATATTTAAGTTAAATACTAGTAATATTTCACATCATGCTAATATATGATAGTCTATTTTGAAGACTCAAATACATTTCTTTTTAATTTTTTTCAAATTCATGGCTGTAATAATTTGCATTTATATTATAATGAAATCATAAGTCTAAATATATAATAAGATTCAAGATCTTTTAGCTTAAGGCATATTACAAGTTGCATCTACTGAAGTATGTTAAAATACATTATGATGTGTCTGGAACCATTTATTGATGTTATATTTTGTGAAACAGCTGTTGACTTTACAGAATTAATTATAAAATATACTGTGATTTTCATCTTGTTTAAATATTAAAAATTACAAATTACTTTGTGTATCAATTAACTCTTTGACAAACCACTCCTAACTTGTTCTTGACTTTATGAAATTTGAACTGCCCATTGCTTAATTCTGATAATGTTAGACAGGCAGTTTTGTTTCATAAATCTCTTCACACATTCTTAGTATCATACATTTTGGTGGAGACAGAATTACATAGGAATTTAGAAGCTTCATGCATTCATATAAGTTTCGACTAACAAAAGACAAAAATTATTTTCTAAAGGATTAGAACATTATAATTTTTGTAATGTGTTAAAATTAAAGAAACAATTTCTGTAAAAGTAGTAATTAATTCTAGAAACATTATAGGATGTTCCAGACCTGGATGTATCTGTATTTACAAGACTATCATCGTAAACAATACGCAAAAGGAAATGTTAATTAGTCTTTCTTCTTTTCCTTTGTGAGGTATTGGCATTTAAAATTACTTCAAGGGAAAAAAAACACTCGACTCATTTATTTGAAAAGGATGTTACTTGACTAATGGAGTCCTAACAAATGAAAGCCCTGAAGCATCTGAGCGTGCTGGTATAAATGATGTTTCTAGGATACTGTACACAAGTTACCTAATGTATTAACATAAAATGTATAAAGTTTCAGCATACAGATTACGTAAGTCATATGTATCCTTACTACATGAATTTAATGTATCCCGACTATCAGGTGAATAATTAATCTGTTACCTGGTGATGAGGTTTGCCACAATTTAAGAGATTTCTGTATGTTAACAAAAGTTTTGTTTCTGGTGACTCTTTACAGAAGTTTGTACGAAGATTACTTCCTTCAACATTAATTTTATGTATCAATTGTTTTATTATTATTATTTTACTTCTGTTGCAATGACAAATTAATAAATAAATTATACACTATTCATAACTGTTCTGATGTCCTGTTTACATCGTTAATGCTAAATATAAAACCAAGTGAAACTTGCTTACAACTAACAGATGGGAAAGTATTATCAGTCATATTATTATTCAGAATGTTGGATTGGAATAATTCATCTGGTCTTGTAATAAAATACATTAGTTTTATTCTACAAAGCAAATATTATATACTCCGAGGTGGAATTGAATTTACATAGGTGGTAAATTTGTGTAAAAATCGAAAAAAAAAAATTTTTTGAACAACTACTCAAGTGTCTTGAACAGGAGTCAAACATATATTGCTAGTGCATTGTCTTAATATCAAGAAAACTTTTTACAGTGTAATCTGTTCTTGAATATAAGAACTTGTCTGTGTCAAAATAATAGAAAGAAAAAGAAGGGCTATGCGATGTCTCGTATCTACCCCATCAAGTGAGTGAACCCAGAGTGGAATCATTTTAACCCATAGCAAACTTAAAACAAGAAGTCACGATACTGAATAGATTCAATTAACTCATTTCTGTCTTTCTTCATAACATTTTATCTGACCACATACATGTAATCAGGGCCAGCTTAGAAATAGTTGGTACTTCTAGATAATTCAAATATTTTAATTAAAATTGCATACAATTAAATAACTTTATGATAATACAGATGGTAATATTGTTAATGGAATGGTTATCAGTACAAATAACAATTAATTTAAGATGATAAAAAAAAAACTATTTTTAATAATGTATTAACAAAAATAATTTTACTCACTTGTGAAAATTATCATCTTACTGAGTCATAGTCCACGAGCCAGTGAAGTGAAGTGAAAAGTTTTTGGGTGATTTATTATGCTTCAAATTACTATATTTCATTAGTCTACAAATTAAAAAAAACATGTCACAGAGTAAAAAACAAAATAACTCTAGGTGTAAACTTCCAAGGCGGTGCCCTTAGCCCACACTTCAAATTATTTTCAGTTTGTCAGAAACAGCATTCCTAAAGCACCTATTTTTAAAAAATGAAAAAAACCCAGCATGTACTATTTTATTATCAATACTCTCTTTTGTTTGTAAAGAAAAATACATGTTGAATTGGGAAATTACCAACTGAATGGGTGTGGCAGAAGAGTCAAAATTTTACAGTTACGAAAAAATGGACATCATTTAACACGTATCTTTTCAAAACATAAATGATGCCGTGACAAGACAAAAACCCGTACTGTGGTGGTGAGGATGACAGAACAGCCAAACTTGTCGTACTGAAAAATTGGACAATTATATAGCACTTAACTTACTGTTTATTGTGATGCACAATGCTTTTAATAATCATGAAAAAAGCTATACCTGATCATTCAAAAGGAGCGGAGGATGTGGTATTTCTACTTACAATGCTGATTCGCGGTCAGATCGGAAGACCGCAAAAATCCTATCAGATCAGATAGAAGTTCTATCCCCGTATAGCTACATAGAATTATCTAAAACAATAAAAATTTTCGCTGTTTGCGATCCTCACATTTCATTACAGCAGAATCGGATCAGTACTTCGAAATTTCATGTAGTTAGCAACAGGTTTGGATGGGCCAATAACCTATTCATACGCTGTATATTATGAATTTTGTTATAATAATTACAAAGTCACACACACAAATTATCTCTTCCGAAGTCTAAACCTTTATATTTTGACGCGCTAAAACCGAATCTACAATTGCTCCATTACCCACCAGTTAAAACAACAACAACGTATTTTCTATATTTACGTGCGAGTTTTCGCGATGAAAAAATTCGAATTCGGATTCAGCGTGTTAAAATACATAAGGATACAGAGGTCTAATCTTCGAAACAGACCAATTTTCTTTTTGTGTACCTGTGTTATTCACCGAAGCTTTGCATTTTTTTGTTCAAATAAATCACCTAAGACTGATAATGGCATAAATAGATAAACAAATGTGAAAAGGATGAAATGACTCACAGTGACGTGTAAATAAGTAAAATTGATGAGAGAAAGAATCAAAAGTCTGTGATTTATTCTAGACAAAGATATCAAATTTAAAAATCATATTCCATTTTATTAACATACAACAGGATAATATACATCAATTTCATTTTTATCAGGTCCCTCACCAAAGAAATCAACTATCAAGTTTCGAACTTTTCGTAAACTTTCAATGCTTGACATGCTATACATCGTTATTGGAACAAAAATCAGGCCTCACAATTGCTAAGAGTGCAGGCACATCTACAGACGTGAAAAATTTCAACTTCGATATCATACCTTTTCCATAAAAAGTCGCCCACTGAGAAGCGCTGATCGATCAATATGTCTGATTTTATACAAATGCATTATGTCAAAAATAGAACTAACTGGTCTTTAATTCAAATGAGTAGGACTGACAGGTCTTGAGATTAAAGCTTTTACGTTTACGTCTTCAAATGCGAAAATCAGCATACCCAATGCAACACAGGTGGCCGCATTGGAAAACGTTTCGGTACAAAAATAAAATTTTACCTGTTCTGGGCTTATGACACCTAAGGTAAACTTGAGTAAAATATTAATTTATTTAAAAATGGTCTTTCAATCTGTTGGACAACTTGAGATGGATTGGTGTATCATGGCATATAAAATCTTCAAGTCTTAGCAAATAATACATGAAACTAAACGGTAGACTATTTGATCGTGCAAACAATAGATATGAAGGTTCTCTAAATTCTGAATTTATTAGTCTTATATATTTCTGTATCATAATTACACATAGGTGATAAATTCGTAAAGTGAGTGTCTCCACAAAGAGAGAGAGCGTTTATCCGGTCTTGAAGGGAAATGAAGTATTACATACGAAGTGTACATAATTATTTGAGGAAATAAAACAATAAGCTGTCTATTAAATGTTGATATCAGAGCCTCTAAATCAAGAGTTATTTCCACATGATTTCCGTATCCAATATTACGGGTCTTTTCGTTCAGACGTGATACCCAAAGAATTAAAGAGACTTCTCGGCATTCAAATCACCTTCTCGATCCGCTCACCTGCCGGGCGGTGACCAACAGTGACTCACCAACTGGACATTGTCCCACAGAACTGGAACGTTTTTCACAATCCAAGTTTAAATCTTCAATTTTTTAAATATTTTGAAATTTACATATAGTTTAAAAGAGAATGAGTCCAAATGCGACGAAAACAAGTAAGTAAGTAAACATGTTTAAGGAGCCATTCTTAAATTACGTCATCAGTTTTACCCGACTTTCAGACCTTGGATATGAAGCAACGCACAATCTAACGAGAAAGACTGGACTGTCAGCAAATACTTGTTACTCACAAGTTAGCTACGTTTTTGTAAAAGAATTGGTACAAACTACTTGTAATTACTAGTATTGTCCGTAACAACTTGTTACGGACAATACTCGTGCCTTTGTGAAATGGGCCCCAGGAGTCGGCAACCTGCGGCCCTCGAATGTTCCCCGTGAACGTTTTGAAAAAAAATAAGCCTCTTGGGAAAGTGGATTCCTCTACCAGAGCCAGTTACCGTGTGGCCGAAATAATAGATAAAGGTGGTAGATCATGTTCTAGCACGGAGTTCGCGAAAACATGAGTTAAGGCACGCGGTTAAAAACTACCTCCTGCACCAGTGCTTCTACAATGTAAAAGAATTTATTGATTTTAATAAAAGTTAAATTCGTCTTGTACTTTATCACGCCATTGCTGTAGTACTTTTTAAACAACTTATAACANAGCTTTTCCGACTTAAGTGAGTCAAATCCAAATTTTCGACGGTTTCGTGCCAGCGTTTTCTGCGTTCTTCATCGAGAATAATATACTTAAACAATACTTAAACAAAAACCCATCCTGACCCGGGTTTTTCTCCGTTTTTCCTTCGGGCAGAGGCGGATTTATTATACAGGTTCTCTAGGCTTTGTTTAGGGGCGTGTTTATTGTAACAATAAATCGTGAATTTAGTGTTTTTTTCAACTCTTATGATTTTTAAACACTATAATCAGAATTATCTATAGTTCGATAATAACTTGTACATGTAAATTTTTTGCGTTAAATTACAAACATATTGACATTTTATCAGTATTATAACTCGCAGCTAACTTTTGATCTTATCTTTTGCTGAAAGTTTTGAATCCGCCTATGCCTTAGGGCCCTTGATCGGAATTGATGGGATGGTCCCTTGCTTGCTTCCGGAGAGTAAATTAGATTATTGTCCTCCACGTGGTCATACGCAGTTTGTACTGCTTTTTGACAATAAATTTAGTTATTTATTTAAATTGTAAGGTAATTAGCATGACTGGCTGCGCTCAGTCCATCTGCTATAGCGTCAAGTGGCAGTGAACTGACCTATGTGAGTGCAACGATGCCAAAGACTCTTGTGTGACTCGTCAATGTTTAATTAACAATAATCATCAAGAACAATCAATTATTGCTGATGATTATATTTTTAGGTATTATATTTAAATTAAATCAAGGCTGGAGCAAATAATTAACCAGCACTAGGAGTAATAGAATGAAAAGGCAAACCAATTATAATGGTTTACAACATGTGTGATTTTTGAAGGAATATGTTGGGGAAGTGTGTGCATGAGTAGCATAGGGCATGATGTAAAAGTAATTTTCCATGTATTGAATAATTAAACCAATTTTATGGAAGTTGCGTTTTCTTTTAATAAAAAACTGTGTGTATTTCATGATAATAAAATGGGCCGAACCCCGACCTTTTAAATTTTAATTACCTAGTTCAAGATTAAATGTAGGTTTTCCAGTTGCGTTGCTGAGTGGGCTAGGTAAGTCCTTTAGTGATTTAAGTCCCCTCTTACTTGTCACAATGGGCTCTCCCACCCTAGGTGCAGAATGCCATAGCACCCGTATTTAAAATTGTTACAATAGACTTTTCCAACGTGGAGCCAGACTACCATAGCACCCATTCTATTAATTATGTTACAATACATATGTATCATGTCAAGTTTTCGGTCACTTGTAGGAAAGTAGAAAATAGGTTGTTAAATTATTTAATTATATATTTGTCTATTATAATAAAGCATGTACATTTCGTCATTAGCAATTATTGATTTCAGTGCTTTTAAATCTCGTGTTATTTTGACAAAATTAAATACGAAGACACGGCTACGAAATTAGCGCATGACATATCTAGAGCAAGATTAAGGTTTTGAAAATGATCAGACCCTTCTCTTGTCCGTTTGATACATTTCGTATTCTGTAATTCTAACTATTAGGTTTCTTATATACGACGATTTATTTAAAATATTATTACAATCATAATTCATAGTAACAATAATTAGTAACAATAACACGTTTATCAAAAAATTAATAATGACAACTTGAAAAGAAGAGAAATTTGATATTCCTCCTTGAACTTAAATATATTTGAAATCCATATTTACACGAACAATTTTAGAAGTGGAGAAGTTTATTACAATACTTATCGATATAACTTTATAAATTAAGAAACAAATATTCAAAATCAATAATTTTTTCGTTCAAGTTTAATTAACTTTTTCTCCTTTCTTCCTCGCACCGTCTGTCTCCTTGTAATTTCGAAAAAAAGAAGACAATGAAATTTTCATAATTTGTTCTTCAGCACTCTTTTTTAAACCTTCTCAGCTTCTAATTTTACGTTTTTTTTTCATTTTTTCTCTACGAAATGTTGAACTCTACGAAATTTTTCATTAAAATTTTTTTTTCTCTCAAGTCATTTGATTCTTCAGTGTTAAACCCATTGTTATTATAGAAAATAGAAATATCGTTTAAGTCACTAGATTTACAGTTTTCACTGTGTAGATCTAATTTTCAATTTCCTGTGTTTATTACTTTCCAATTGTAAACGTTGCAAACACTCCTCCACGAGTATGTGCTCAGAAGTTGTGAGTTAAAACAGGATTTTCTTGTTAATCTCCTTCCCCTATGCTGATGAACTCATAGTTCCCCTCCACGTAAGTGAGGAGGCGGGCGCAGCATCCACTGTCTTCATTGGCACCATAATTGAACCTTCTTGAGCTACATACTCTTCAAATAAGTCATAAATGTCTTTGTCCTTTAGTAACTTTGTCCTGACTTAAATGTTAAAGTCAATTAGTTTCGTCAACAACTCCCCTCTCTTAGCTTCATAAACGTCACAGTCCCACAGCACATAGTCAACATCTTGTCGCCTTTCCACACGCACAAAGGTCTGTGTGTTACCTATTCTTCTCGGAACGTCTGGAAGTTACCGTGTGGTTATAAATTGTAGTAAGCTTGTGGTGGGATAATAAGATTTCTTGCTTTTCTCCCTAAATGGTATATTCCCTATAAATCTATAACACTTCCTCCCCTTTCTTGTCACGTCCAATTTTGTTTGCCACGCTTCTAATAATATTTTGACAAAAATTTTCTTCCATTGGGCCCCTTTTTGCACCAATTCCCCATTTATTTGTATGCTACCTTCCTTTTTATGATTTTTCTGCATGTTAATTTCTGCACATGAAGATCAATTGGCCAAATACCTAAAATCGTTTCCAGCGCCGCTGTCGGCACTGTCGCATAACAAACACTACACCGTAAAAGACAGTTTTTGAAAGCTCTGCATTTTCCGTTAGAAGTGTGTGTTTGCTAGCCTTCTTCCCCATACAGAGAATCCATAACATATGACTGAACGTAGACCGTATTTATACAGGATCACCACTTTATTTGTAATACTGAATTTCGAGTAACCTTTCTGGTCAGTCCGTAGTAAGGCTCTATTAACGGGAGAATGCGTAAGCGCCATGTTTGATCTTTCTTGACATCTACAGTACTTGGGACGCACGTATTCCCGTCGAGTTGTTGTTTATAATTTTGAGTTTTGTACATAAGGTTGCTATTTATATAATCTCAACTTGAAAAATTTATTATATAGTGAAAACACAGTTGAAATCGTATCGTTGAATATTGATTTTTCTAATAAAAACAAGTGATTGGACAATATGTTCGTGTACTCTGAAGGTTATGTTATATGATTGAAAACAACATTATAAAAATCCTGAAATTTACACACGTTCTATAAATATGCAATAAATATGTTATATGTAATAAATTAGAAATATAACTTACTATTTTTTCTTTGTATAGCACACACCAAAAGTGATCATGGTAAGTCAAAATAACAAGAAATTAGTCAACAAAACAGAAGTATATTATTATTAATTTGTTTGCTTCAATAAACTATCATTAATAATCACTAAATAATGATATAAATAATTTATCATATTGAAGGGAAAATATAACCTCTTGTTCTAATTTAGAACACTTCAGAATTAGTTATTTAAAATATTATTACTTTAATAAACGTTGAATATTTGTACAATGCGATTACTAAATATGTAACGACACCACCAACACGCCTCCTTTTATTTTAAGTACCGGGTCTCGTCTTTTCAGTGTTGTGATTCTAATCCGCACTGCAGTTGCTTTTGTTGTCGATATCGTCAAATGCAGTCTCTCACTTCGTTCAACACTATAATTTAGTATCTCTTGATCCTTCCTTCCCAGATCACTTCTGCTCTTTCCAATACCATTATAATATCGTCAGCGTATGCTAAGCTGTTTATGACTTTTCTTCCAGGTCTAAAAAATCTGTACAAAATAATACTTAAGAGAATTAAACGCACCTAATAACTGTAGAACCTCGCGAACATCCCACCTCTACTTCCCTTATGTACCACGTTCCTTCTATTTCTACAAACACATGTCTATGCTGCAAGTAAGATGAGTATATATTAAGTAAACAGTCTGGGCCTTCCATTCTCTTCAAAGTTCTCAGAATTGTTTCCCAGTTCACACTGTCGAAAGCTTCTCTGAAACCCACAATCACACAAATTGCGTACCAGTCGTCCCTTTTAGTTGTCCATTATAGCGACTAATCTAATTACTACCTCCAGTTCCCCTTCCCTTCCAGAAACATATATTGCGTCATGTAATCCTGCTGTCTCTTCTTGATGTCTCGTTAGTCGTTCTGTCATTAACTTATCGATCATCTTTTGTATAACTGTGACAAAGTTACGGGTCTGTACGATTCTATTCTTATATTCTTGCAGGATCCTTTTCTTTACTTTTAAAGAAAATTTTAACTTTTCCTATTTTCCACGGTACTGGGTGTTACGAGTTTCGCGAGCATTCATTAAAAATATTCTCCAATACCGCTAATACATTTCTACATATGCCCTGCATACAATATCATATCCCGGACGTTTCCTCCTCTTAGTCGTCTTTGTTAATTCCAGTTCGTCCACTATCAGCCAATCCCTCATCCTTCCAAGTTCTCTCGTATACGTTCCAAGACTCTCTTCGCGAATTTCTTCCATCTACAGTACATATATATTCACAGCAGTACTTCTTCCTTGCCCTATACTTCTACCATCTGCAGATTCTTTGCTCTATACTTCCCTAGTATGAGTGGTTCCAAGTAAATTCTATTTCATATTATCATTGTTACCTCCTTCACATGTACAGACATGCGACACATCTTACTTTGTAATGCATAAATCTCTTGCAAGAATTATAAGTCTATCCGTTTTCGTCATATATGCTCCCCCAACATTCGTGACCCTTGCACTCCCTGTGAACACACAGTTGCAGGACTATAATTTGCATAATGAGTGTTCCTTTTCAAGAGCTCTACTGCCACTTGTACTCCTGGCATATCATATCCATTGCATGATGGTGTAGATCTATTCCTTTTCATAAACAGCTCACCTTCCTTTTCCACCTCCGCTTCTGTAAATCCTCCCCTTCTGTAAATCTCAGCAATCCCACACACACTCGTCCTCTTGCCACAATTTCTGTAAAATATTCTACATCTGTTTTCAAAAACCACTGTTCCTCCACACTATTTTGTACTTCTTCCAAGTCACTATTCTGGTCTCTTCTTTAAACATATCCCAAAGATCTTTAATATCGCAGTTTGAAATCTGCTCTAACATATTCTTCTCTGACATGCTAACATCTAGATCCATAATTCGTATCTTCGGCGTTCCCTCTGTGTCTCCTTTATCTCAATTCCAAGCTTGGACTAAGCCAACCTTTTCCACTGTTCTCTATTACGGATAACTAGCAGATCCTTTAACAGATACTATCTGCGCATGTGTTTGTTTTTTCCGTATTTTCCCATCTCGTATTGCTCCTCTTGACCTTACCAGACACCCCGAGAAGATTCTGTTCCCCGACATCCTTCGTCTTCTCAGCCGCTGTAATACTTTTTTAACTCACAACTCCCGAGCACCCACTCGTGGAGGAATGTTAGCAACTTCAACAGCCAGGTGAAAATTGCGACGGACCGGGACTCGAACCCGGGGACCTCCTCTAGCTCTGCTCCTGCTGGACGCGTCGGATGCAATTTTTAACTCCCAACTTCCGAATACCTACTCGTGGAGGTATGTTTACAACGCAAACTGAGTTGTGAGATAAAAATTGCTCGGAAGTTGTTAGTTAAAAATTGTATCCGACTCGTAGCTACGCGAAAACCGGTCTTAAGAGCTACCAGCATTCGAGCCGCGTGTAGTCAATTATCCTCTGAAGGGGGATGTATAGACATTTATGATTTGCCTACACAAGAAATAATGGAAAAATAACAATATAGTATGAGTGAAGGATAAGGCCAAAAATTAATAGTGATTAGTAACAAGAACAGATGGTTTAATAAAATGCCATAGAAATAATAAAAAATAATGATAGTATACTGGTTTCCAAGAAAGCGTGCTGATGAGATGAAATGTGAAGAAACAGTCCTGGAAAACAGCTGACTTGCTTGTCGAGTAGAATAGGTGAAACGGCATCTTGTTACCAAATTCCATCTTTTTTATAACCGAATATAGCATGGTCATAAAATCCCTTTTCGCGTTGTAGTGATGTGAAGCGATGAAGTACATTCTTGAAGCAAGCGAAGTGATGTCTTGGAGTAAACGAAGGAATGTGTGTACCATGAAGTAAGCAAAGTAATGACTTGAAGTAATGTCTGTAATGAATGTCTTGAGTGAATGTCCACTTGCAAGCAAGGGCCATATGCCTTTATACACTTGAAGTTAGTGCGCGGTTGCCGATTCGATCGGTAAAATCGATAATATGACCTGATAACTCGACCAGGTATCGAACTTGGACGACGTGTCATAAGAAAGACAAGGAAATTTCTGGTCTCGCCCAATTTGTGTGAAGCAAGTTATGAGTTGAATACAGTCCGCAAAGGAACTTGTAATTAATATGCTAGATCATATGATGTCCAATAATTTCCTAAATCTTCGTGACAAGAAATTTGAATCGACCTATAGCATCAAGGGAAAATCTCCTGAGCTTGGCAACAATCAAGATGAATCACTCAACTCATTCAAAGAGAGTGTGCACTAGAGATGATTCACTCCGTCTGACGAAACAATACGTCAAAAAATACAAATAAATGACTGAACAGATGCGACTCACTTGTTCAACAATAACATGTCGAAAAATGTCTGAACAGGGGATGTGACCCAGGTTCACCGAATCAGGCCAGGTGGAGGTTGCGTACGGGCTTGGGAGTCGAGGCGGATGGTGCAGTGGATAGTACACCTGCAGCCAGAGCAGACTGTCCCGGGTTCGTGTCCCGGTCCGTCGCAATTTTCACCTGGCTGTTGTTGCTGTAATACTTGCATACGTATAGTTTTCCTGTGCAAATTTTATCCCATCATCTTATTTTCAATAATCTCCAGTCTGTTTCTTTAACTGTCCCATTTCCATTCTCAGTCATAAACATCAATTTTCTCCAAACTGTTGAACTATTTGTTGTAGCCTTTTTGTGTTACTCTGTACCAGTAGCATTACCCCCATTAACTTTAAATCTGCTGATCCAAAACTCTTTCTTTCCTCTTTTCCATACTATCTCCTCCCCTACTCTCTTCTTATTCCTTCTCAACTGCCCTGTATAGAATTAAGTCTCTCATGCATCACGTCTACAATCTGTTCTTTGAGCAATCCCACATCCCGTAATGTCTCCGCGACTTTCCCTATCTCCTATTTCTCCGCCAAACTCCCCACCAATTTTGTTTCCATTTCTTGCAGGTGGTCGTCGATATGTTCAATTGTTTCAAGGAAGCTCCATTTTCTTTTTTTTAAAACCTCTAACCGTAACTTTATTCATGTTCGTTTTGCTCTTGATTGTACCCTTGTCCTCTAACTCGTCGTATTCAATTTTAATTCTATTTGCCGATGCCCTTAACTTTGCGGATGCCCCCTGTCACCTTCTTTAGTGTCGCGATAATTTTCCCATAATATACTCTCAATTTATTTAAATTAATTATTTCCCTTCCCCTTTTTACATTGCTCAAGTCTCACTTCACTTTCTTACCACTATTCAAATGTTCTGGCCCCATTTTCTATTATACTATATGTATTACTGAAATTTACTGTTCTCTAATTTAATAAAGATATAATTGTTGTTCCTGATGAATTTGCAGTAAACGACTCCTCTTTATGCTCACGAACCTGTAGTTAAATTCCTTCGCAATAGATGTCGATGCTTCCCCACATCAATGCCCTCTTGTAAGATGTTATTCTAATGAGACCCTGGATAACAAATGAATATCGCAACAAATATGTCCGTGTTTTCGACTTGTATTTGAGTTTGTCCCTAAATACAAGCGACTCCAAGTCTATTGGCACTACATAAGCCGCCAAAAATATTTATCCATAACAGTACCTTCCTGGTAAAAATCAACCACAACACAAACGTATATTATTACATTCCGGTGTTGTAAGTAACACGGGGCGCACGCAACTGCACATACTTCATTGTTTTTTTTCAGTTCCATGGGCCGATTTCTTCCGGAAAATACATTTCCTCTTACATGTTCAGCTCACTACTACTTTCAGAAACACTAAACGCCACTTGCGAAGCAAAAATACATGTTTCTGATACAAGAACTTTGAGCTCTCGTAAGCACATCCACTCGTCATGACAATACAATCAGAATGCAAAATGTATATTGGATCCTTGTGACTCACCGGGGACGCGTTGATCGTAGCACAGACGCAGCAATGCGAGGAGGGTGTCGGAGGGGGCGTTTCCGTCGGCCACTAAAAGGGGTGCTTGGGTCTCATCTCTGAGCAGCGGACTCAAGACAGGGAGCAGGCGCGACGCCGCCAGGCCGCGAGCATGAAGTCGCATGTCGGCCAATCCCAGACGCACAGCGCCATGTGCACCTAGCAACGCAGCATACACGGGCGTGCGACCCCCACGCTGAAGCAGCACTCCACGCGTGTCCTGAAACAGAAGGAAGACGCGCTCTTACTAAGGCGGATTCCCGTATCACTCCATGATAGGTACCAGAATATTAATAAATACAGAGACACGCATGTAATAAGCAAGGATTAGTTTTTACGACATTGATAAATCGATTTCTAACATTTTAAACATTGTGGAACCATTTGAATCGAAATTAATAGTGCATATATATATATATATATATATATATATATATATATATATATATATATATATATATATATA
>NNCF01127036.1:557710-577623 GCA_002313205.1 Laupala kohalensis
ATATATATATATATATATATATATATATATATATATATATATATATATATATATATATATATATATATATATATATTAGGTTTTATCTGAACTCTATTATTTTGTGTTAAATTACCATAATCAATGAGAATATATCTGACATGACTTAATTATTTATTATTTATTTAAGGCGGAATTAAATAGAAACAGAATGTAGGGAAAATAAGAATAATAGATTGTATGTTAATTTATTATATGAAGTTATAAATTAGTTATGTAAAGATTAATTTTGTGAAGAGGAAACAAACGCCAAGTAATGGTCTTATGACCGATAAACTGGGAAAAATCAAATCAAAATGCATAATGATTTATACGCTTCTTATAAAATGACTCATACTGTATGAAATATCTCAGTATTATTATTCAACTTACCCTCACACTTGATGTAGTAGATGCGTGCGCAACTTGAGTTTCTAAGTGCACATTTCAAGTTTTTAGAGCATTTAGTTATATTTCACGTCCATATATTTAATTTTTAGTGATTTTTTCGATATTTTACAGGATATTGATCGGAGTCCTGGACATATGAATGGAAATAATTAACTTATATACCGGAAAAATAGTCAGGTGTCTACGTAATGTGAAAAGTGCCCGAAAACATCAGGCAAAGAAGAAAATAATTTTCATTAGAAGTATTGCGTATTTTATCGCCCCGGTGCGCACATTTTTATCGATGAAATCCATTGTTCAACCTCGCGGTTCTACAAAATGGTTTAATAGATTCCAGTAATCTAGGAGAAATACATAGGCGGGGCCATTCGACAGTTCCTAAGGACTATTGTTAGAGTGTACAAGCCACTTGTGGAGAAAATCTGTGAAAGAAAGGTCGCTATGGTTATCTGATGTCGGAAAATTGCGAGAAGATAATATGCATAGGAAGTCTATAACGAATACGGAGAAATGTTGGGGTGCTTGTCCCTAGATGATAGTAAGCTCGACCGTGGACTATAGAAAGTTTAAAAAAGAAGTCATTGGAGAGTTTGAGAATGGTTTGTGCTGTTGGAGGAATACCTAAGTCTGAATATAACATTTCATTTCTGATGAACCATCGCGCATTTACTGATATTCATAAAAATTTATTCCTGAAGCGCTAAAGTTTGGTTGTGAAGTGACTGGTCGCACTACACCATACGGGGCATGCACAGAGCAGTGGAAGTACGCTCGCTAGAAGCAGCAACGCCTGGTTCTTCTTCTGAAAGGCAGGAATTCACTGGATAAACCTTCATCCTACCGACCCATCTACCTGCTGGACACGGCAGGTAGTGTGTTGAAGAGAATCTTATATAATAGACTGGAAGACTAATTCGAATTTCTCTCTGGGGTCTCCGAAAAGCAATTCAGTTTCAGATAAGCGAGATCCACCTTTGACTCCATAGATATGGTTATTGGAATAGCGAGCAAATCGGTAGCTGCCAAAAGGTGGATTGGTGACACTAAGTAGTAGTGCACTGTCATGAGAAGTGCGTTCAATTCAGCAAGGTGGTATGTATATTGGTATGTGTATTGGGTGTTCCAGGGTACCTTAGACGAGTGATTGAGAGCTACTTCAGCAACAGCATATTGATTTACGATCCCAACGAGAGGCAAGAAACCCGTAATATCACGGGCGGAGTATCCGAGGGCTCTGTACTGGTTCCCGTTATGAAACGTCATGTACGACGCCGTGCTGATACGCAGTATGTCCCCAGGTATCACCGTCGTGGGTTTCATGGACTATGTTGCGGAAGTAGCCGTCGAAAACTCTATACGAATTCTAGAAGAACCTGCTGCAAACAAGGCATTGAAAACCATCCCCCAGAAACTTGCTTCGTTTGGTCTGCAACTCGCTGATCACAAAACTGAGGCTATTTATTTACCACAGAATGATAAGGGAGTACATAACCCTTACTTTTGGGTAGCACGACATGCCGTCGCTGCTGTACATCGGAGTACAGATCGACGCCAGACTGCGAATCGATGAACATCTGAGAAACATCAGAGAGAAAGCTAGGCGGATGGTCAATTCGGTATCTCGAATTATGCCAAATGTTGGCGGTCTGAGACAAAGCCGCAGAAAACTCTTGACCAGTGCGGTGAGCTCTATTCTATTACATGCATCTCCTATATGGACGGAAACTATGGTGGTGAAACGTTATGTACGTGGTGTTATTGAAGTATATTATAGCAACATTCTGCGCGTGGCACGTATTTTTTGTACGGTATCTTATGACGCTGCATGTGTCGTGGCATGTATGACACCAATCGACTTTCTGGCAGATGAGCGAGACAGAATATATCGTAGACGAAGGACGGGGATAGTGATTGTCAACACAAAACATAAAAATCTGCAAGAAGACACCAACTCGAAGCGGCGACCAGGAGCCTCCTAGGAACAGTTTTTTCACAAGATTGAGTAGAAGAAGAATCAATAAAATAACACTACTTATTGTTCGGAGAAGAATTAATCTGATTGAAGATCCTAAAAACTACAATTTCATTGTCATGAAGTTTTTTAGAGCTATTTCAATAAAGAGTTGAATTTAATAAGCAAATTCACACCATTCAATAATGCGAATTTTTAGAAATAGTTTCAATAAGGAAAAATGACCAAAAAACGAATTTGATAAGATACAATACGTATTTCAGTCGATTTCTGGTTCTCTGGTGAACAGCCGAATTTGACTTGACAAATGAATTCGTCGTCAAAGTTCGTCCTCTGTCCATAGAAAATATTCGGCGCAGCGCTTTGATAAGATTTTGAACTACCTCCGCTCTCGCTCGTTATTGCGTGGAGAGCGAACCTAGGTCTGATCGCTAGCTCAACTTGGTGGTGTAATTTTGAATTAGATCATTGCGACGGGCGACAAACGCGTCGTGTATCAATGCTGCGGTCCCTCACCGCACACTGAATTATATTATATATCTTTTAAGCGGCAATCTCAATTTTGCAGAACTGCGCACGCGCAAGACACACCTGTAAGCAAGAGTTGACCGCTCGTCTTAGGTGTTCAATAATCCGTTACCTGCACGATCGTTTCAAGCGTTTATTTGTTTTTTTCAAAACAGTGATCATAAGGAGAAAACTTTATTACATTGGCTAAATATCAATGAAGGGATACTGCGGACGAGGGGAGATGGACGCATTATCTGATACACGATATCGCTTCGTGGAGCGAGTGGCATGGAGAGGTCGATTACTACCTGTGTCACTTTCTCTCTGGTTATCGTTGTTTCCACACATATAAATAGCGCTTTGGGTTGGAAACCGACTCATCGTGACCGTCCCGCCAAGTGACGAACTTGTCTTCTTCAGGTTTCCTTATTTTCGAGCCGAAAGGGACAAGCTGAGAAAGCAGTTCGGAGAACCGTTGACTCCAGAGAATATCGTTCCCCTGATGTTCTCCTCGGAGTCGAACTGCAGCGCAGCAGCTGACTTTTCTAGGATGAAGCTGCTCCACTAAGCAGAGAAAACCTGAAAAGTCACGAATAACTTAATGAGTAGGTGCGGTCAGTCTGTGAAGTACTTCCAAACGGTTGTCCAGTGGGTGGGGGTTTTACTGGGTAGAAATACCACATAGTGATACCATCCCCCTCCGGGTAACGGATCAGCCCAGAGGGGAATGGGGGAGATGTCCCGTCAGGGGCATCGGTGGCCCGTCGTCCCACGCTGACACGGAATACTGTCTAACACGATCAGAGAACCCCGCAAGGAGTTCGCGCTGTTGAGAGGGAAACTTTTTCTAATAGCGAGGGGTGCACTGTGCACAGCCTTGAGTGGAACGAACCGGGGTGCGTACCCTACCCTAATCCCAGATACATCTGGTCAAAAGATATGGAGGTCTCGGACCGGTGATAGAGATAATCATCGCCTCAACGGTTACCCATCAAACGTTGGAGGACCGAAATCGGGTGCGTAACATGGGGATAGGTTTTGCTGTCCGCACTACTCCTTGCGGGTCGGGTTGTCTCCTGGCGGGCTCACAAACGAGACAATGGAGTGGTCGTTCGGTGGATCACTGGACGAACGACTGAGACCCCTGCACGCCCCGTCCCCAATCCAGAATGAGCCCGCGTAAAGGGTCGGACGCTGAGTGTTACACGAAGTGGGAGGAATACGTACGTGATCCCGGGTGTCACTCAGCACTTTATACCGAGTAGGCGGGATAGAGGCGGTAGCCCCAGGAGTATAACTCCTGGCGTCCCTTAACTTGGTTGGGCTCTGCCAGGTAGTGGTTTCTCGGTTAGTAGTCACGGGTAGGAAACGAAGGTAAGCAGGATTAGTGCTGGGCTACTGTTAGTGCATACAGTAGTAGGAAGGCGACGGCTAGACGCCTCCTCGTCCATCAGAGCGCTTACTAACCCCTCTGGTGGCTCAGGTCGTAGCATTCTTGCTCTTCACCAAGTCATACCCGGTTAAATTTTAGATGGGGTCAGAAAAATTGTAGCTTCTCCCGATTCTCTGAGTCCATATAGCTGTGACTACTGGAAAGCGAACCCTCCTTCCTCTATCCACCTCCTGCTGGTATCAATAACTTTAACTATTACTAACTACTTTTACTAAACCCTCACCTTGGGCCAAGTTGTTGGTAACCCAGCTAGGCGGCCCTCCTACTAACAATAGCCTACCACCCAACACTTACCTCCTATCGCTCCACGTAGATTTGCTTTTTTATAACACGCTACATTTCCCATTTACAATGACTACAATGAAAGATGGAAGAGCACTTACTAGTAGGTTTGATCCTTGGGAAAAGAGCTGGCGCGTCGGCACTCTCCGACTCCCCTCCTGTAGCTCAAACTGTATGGGTAGGGGGTCCGAGGGTGAATAGCTCCACCTAGGCAGCTAAAGTTCTCGGGCCAGAGGGAAACAGCAGATTGGAGGTGCTCTGGGGTGATGTCGGCGCTAGGTGTCACTGTTGACCTCAAGAGACAACTGTTCTCGCAAATGACATAACAATTTACTGATAAGTACATTTTTTGTGGTGCTTTATGGTTCGTCGACATCAAAGGTCATTGGAGGCCTAAAAACTTGTACAGGTAGGGAAAATGCAGTTACGCACTAGGGAGAGCCAACATGACTCCCCGCGTGTGGAACTCGCCCAATGACTCAACCATTCCCACTAAAACCCTCCTGAATTACAACATACCAAAACATATCTCAAAACATACATCAAAACGTTGAGAACAAAAAATGAGGAGGGACCAAAAATGGGGGGGAACAAAAAATGAGGGGGTACAAAGAATGAGAGGTAGGACAAAAATTAGGGCGGACAAAAATGAGCAAAAAGGAAAGATACCCTAACCCTAATAGCGTCGGGATTGAAAAGAACAAGAGGTGACCAAGGAAGGTCAGGAAAGAGAAAGGAAGGAGCCTCACAAAAGTAAGTGGAAGTAATGCCAGACTCAGCTCGGGGCCCCGTTTTTGTCAAACACGTACTTACAATAAATACATAACTACGTCATTAATAAGAATATCATTCTAAATATGGTCTTAGTAAATTTGTACGCTCCTCTGAGCACAAGTATTAACCCCATTCTCTCCAACATTTTCATTTACATCATTTTTCTCAAACTCCCATAATCATACGCGGGGACTTTAATTCGAGGTCTCAATTTTGGTATGACAGATTTCAATCTTGTATCTTTGAATCATAGAACATATTTTTAATCAAAACCAATCACAATTATCCATGGCAAAATATTAGAGAAAAACTGGAAAAATTTATTACACTAAAGAAGAAGTGTCTTTAAAAACTTAAATTTGAGAGAGGAAGGTAATTTTCCTTCAGAAAGTAATCTTTGAAAATATTCTAGAATCAGGAGAATACCATCAAATCATTGGGCATAAGAAAAAGAACCCACGGTTCTGAAAAGAGATTAGAAACATATCTAACGAGGTTAATTTCTTAAGAAAGAAATTACAAAAACAGAAAAGTACTCGAACTCCAATGGACAACAAAGACTTAATACGTCTCCAGAATACTTAGAAGTGAAAAAGAAACTTTTTGACCAATGAAATTAGAAAAGCAAAGAAATATAAGTGGGAACAATAGATTAAAGATATTTCTAAAACTGACCCGTGAGGTTTACCCTACAAGATGGCAGCAGAGGAGGTGAACGAGTATGAAGCTCTCTCCACAGTTAAAACTGACTCGGGATACACCACCACATGAAGAGACCATTACTTTTATTTGGAATACACTTAATCCTTTGGACAAACTTTCTACGGATAAAGCTAGACAAAAACTTATAAGACTACAAGATCAGACTCAGCATGAAAATCCCAGTTATGTTGACATCTCGAAAAGACATGAAGAACACATCAAAGATCTAAAACTAAAACAGATCAAAGCTCCTGGGATAGAAAGAATAAACTTCCACATGTATAACACTCTAAAAGATACAATTAAAGAACCCTTATTGGTTATTGTCCAGAGGTTCTTTCCCGGACTATTGGAAAGAAGCTGAAATTATTTTGTTCCTAAAAGTCCCAAGGATGACTGTACAATTAGAGACCAATCAGACTTCTTCCAGTTTTGGGAAAAATTCGGGCAGGAATTTGAATAATATTAAGAAATTTAATAAAGGATGTCCACAGGGATTCCACTTCCGTCTAACCCTATGGAATATCGGCATACATGATTTATTAAACTTCATTGACAAGAAACGAGATTAAAAACACAGCGTACGTGGATGACCTAGCGGTGATTGCCGGAGCTGCACTTAAAGAATCAGCCAGAAGGATAACATCTTTTCTAGAGGATTGGATAGAAACTTTTGCTATCCTATTTCAAGGACACCTGCAGAGAAAATCGATTGTCAAAATAAATAACCGCTTAATATATTTAGTCGAAAAACGTCTACATTTAGATATAACATTTGAAAAAATTTAACCATTCAACCACACGTTCAGTTTCACGAAACTATGCCTCCCAATTAATGGTTAAGATTAGCAGGATTGCAGCAATCAACAAATTATTCAACAGAGAAGCTCTCTACACAATTTATGAGGCAACTTTTATTCCAGTCCTTTTCTGCATCTCCACGTGGCAGTATCGAGTGGATCATTCGCATATTAGCAGGGTTCTGAATGAGTCTCAACGTGTTCCTCTCCTTCTTCTAACCTGGGCATTTAGAACGTCCTGTACCGCAGGTTTAAATGTGATTTTTTGTGTTCTTCCTCTTCACATCTATTCTAAATTTCTTGTAACTCTTCGAAACTACAAAAGAAACCGGCCGACCTATCTGGGAGAAACCTTCATCCCTCCTCCTTCTTTACAGAATTAGGTAAAAATGGGATGATTCGATGACCTCTAAAACCGTTTCCCCATTTCTTCCCAAAATCAATAACAAATTTTCTCAACATTTACATAGATATTCCATATGTATAATTATAGGTCACAGTTAATTCTAATGCTCATTGTTTTCATTTATCTCTTACTCCCCTATGTTGCGACGCTAATAAACGTCACTTCACATTGACTTGTATATATCGCCATTGTTTTAGTACTTTAAAAATATTTGGTGACAATTTTAAAACTATTTTCCTGCCTGCTGTATTGTGTCTTCATATAAGTTTAGTTTTCTATGTACTGAACCTTTGCACGGTTGTGTACATTAATTCTGTAGTCCCATCCTAGCCCGGGTTTTTCTCCGGTTTTCCTTCGGGAAGAGGCGGATTTTTTATACGTACTCGCTAGGCTCTTGCCTATTGAAATAGTAAATCTCGAATTCAGTTTTATTTAATAGTTACAATTTATCATCAATACTTTGCGAATAATCTATAGTTTGATAATACGTATTTCTGTAATTACTTTCTTGTTTTTAATTAAATACAAATTTCTTGGTATTAAGTTAATATTATAACACGTACCACACTATTTTTATTTTTAGGAGAATGTTGAAATTAAATCCGCCTCTTCTTCAGGACCCTTCATCGGAATTGATGGGAGGGAACTTTGCTTGCTTCAGGAGAGTAAATTAGTTTATTGTCCTCCACGTGGTCATACGAAGTTTGTAGCGGTTTTTTGACAATAAAGTTTATTATCATAATTTATTATTATCATTCTTCTAGAATGCACGAGTTATCAGGACTTAAGACGGAAAGTTCAAGTAAAATTTGTCTGAATCACCGGTACAAAAATTTTTGAGAACTAAATTTGGTTTTAATTTATTTGACAACTTCTGCCAAGAGCCTATAAGAAGATCAGAGGTTAACTAATCATAAGTTATGACAAAATTACTTTAGTATTGAAAAGACCTTTTTACTATTTAGACTATTTCTTACACATTCTAACCTTACTTTACTAGTTTTCTCATTAAACGTTTTCTTGTCTTACATTCGGTATTTCTACACCACACCCCGTCTTTTCTTACCTCTTGAAACGGATCTCAATTTTTGCCGGATATATAAAATGCACTGTTACTTATTAAGAAGGACGGAAGCAGATCCTGATAGGCGGAAAGAACATCCTCCCTAGCGTGATTGGTAGCTCATCCATCATGCCCTACCAAGACTTCAAGCTTTTAAACCCATTGGATCCCTGTCCCAATCTTTGTGGAAAGATTCTCTAAAATTCCCATCCATGTCCTTCCTTACAAAATCTCCATAGACCCTTCATCAAGAAAACTGAACTTCAAAATTCGACACTCATGGGTATGTTCCTAAGAAATCATCTCCTCTAAAATGTGTCACCTTTGCAGAGGTTTTCATATTCGATCCCCGTTTGGTAACCTTTAACGAAGAGAAGGATAAAATCTATGAAACCCCTCCAAATCTCTCTTCTTCTTTCATCCTCTCCCTCCTGTGTCGAACTCGAGAAGTAACTTGCCGCATCCTATCCTCGCTATGTGTCTTATGCATAAGGTTTAATTTCTGACTTAAGAATCCTCCTTTTACCCTACCACCCATGCCAATGAAGACACTTCAACTAAAGAAATTGTGGTCCAAGTAGATGAATCATCACAAGAAATTCATTATTTTTCTGAGACTATTCCGATCTTTCGGCGACAAGTATAGTCAAAGCAGAAGACCTCTGGATTCTTACACATATCTCGCTACTTCTGGTTCACCGCTTGGATGAAGGATGAACCGAATTGAGATGACCAACGCCACCAGCTCTGAAGGTAGTAGCCATCCCGCGTGGTGTCCCTCTCGAAACTAGTAAATTGATCAAAATTCAAGAAATAATAGAAGAGGATGTAAATTTAACTTGGATACAGTATATAACCATTACAAGCTCGTATATGGTTACATTGTTTTATTCCTTAAAACCTCTTCCCCACTGTTACTCCTATCTCACTCCTAAGTCTTGAAGTATAACATACTTGTTTCATGTGTTGCGTATTTCATTACTAGTCTACATCAATTGCTACTTCGATTCTTTTCTACAATTCCTATCTATATAATCTTTTTCAATTCTTTCCTCAATCTTATTTATTCTACTTTTTCTATAATCCTTTGCTTATTTATTCCCAAATACTAATCCCTCCCCATCCCCTATGCTTCTTTAAATAAAAATAATTCTTTAATTCTTATAAATTCTACCAAAAACTATCCACATATTTCTTTCAACTCTTAACGTCAGTGGCGTGCACAAATTGAGCTACGGCAACAAGTTTGTTTCTTGATCGCTAGACAGTAGGCTTACCCGCATCCAAGTGGCAAGGGACAGATAAAAGAGGTAGCAGTAGTTCTTTTTTTGCGACAAAGTACTTTGGTATAATATTGTGACTAGCCAAGGACATAATCCTTTCGGAACTTTGGCGATTAACATATTTGGAACGAAGCAATCAGGAAGAATGGATCTTGGTACAAGTTTTGCTTAGGAACCTGTTCCTCCACTTGTTTGGCTGCTGTCTAGAAATTATAAAAATTATTCTTTCGCAAAAAATACATACAAACATGCATACACACATACATGTTTACATTCATAATACACACATTCCTACATACATACTTGCATTCGTACATACGTACATACGTACATACACATACGACTTAATACACCGTAAAAACTTGAAGCTTGAGGATCCAATTCGTAAAGATTTGAAGATATCTCGAAATTTTTATTTCGAGTGACAACAAGATTTTTCCTTATACATACGGTACAAGTCTTCTTCTTCTGATAAGGCTCTACAACCCTTGGTGGGTCTTGGTCGACTCAATCACTTTCGACCATTCCTTCCTATTCTACGACAGTCTCTTCCAATCTCTACTTTCCTGTCCTTCAGATCTTGGCGCACATCATCAAGCCATCTTTTCCTTGGTCTGCGTCTTGGTTTTGAAGCCCATTCTGTAATGTTCTTTAACACACGAGTGTGGTTCATGCGTTCCACATGACCAAGCCATGGCAATCTTCTAGCCTTTATTTCTCTGACGATGTTATGTTGGTTTGTTAATTTATTTAGTTCTTCATTTGTTCTTATCCTCCAGATATATTCTCCAATTTTTGTCGGACCAAAGACTTTCTCAGTATTCTTTCTGTCAAATACAAATAATTTGTGTTCCAACTGTTTTTTCATTGTCCGTGTCTCACAGTGATATATTACCACTGGCTTAACTATTGTGTTGTACAATTGTAATTTTATCTATCCTTTATTTCTTCTTCCATGCTACTGTCGGTGTTAACAATTGTGCCTAAATATTTAAAGGAAGAACCTTTTTTTTTTGGTTTTCACATTCACATTCACTCTCTGTACCTTGCCTTCTATCACATTTCATGTATTTTGTATTCCCTTCATTTATTATCAAACCTATCTTTTGAGATTCTGCGCTCAATTTAATAAATGTCTCTTTTACGGCCTGTTGAGTTCTAGCTAGAATAAATATATCGTCTGCATATGCACATACCTGCTTGAGCTTGTAAGCTACGTTTCCTCTCCCTTCTAAGCTTTCTAAGATATCATTCACAACCAGGCTGAACAGAATGGCTGAAAGTGGGTCTCCTTGTTTAACACCTTTTTTCACTTCAAAAGTTGCTGTGAACTCTATGATCTATTCTCATTTCACACTGGGAGTTTTGGAGGGTCATTATAATTAGTTTCCTAAGTTTATGTGGCACATCAAAGTTTCTTAAACACTTACATATCGTTGATCTCGCAAAGCTGTCGAAGGCTTGTTTGAAGTCTACAAACAAGTTGGGTAATTTGGATATTAAATTCATGGCATTTCTCATAAAATTGATTCACCATAATCATGTTATCTATGGATGACCTATCGCATTTCCCGCAGCTAAGGGAAGGAATACCCCGAAGTCCCATTTGCATTTCCCCCGACTTCGGTTTTACTATGTCTATTAGTCTGTTATACAATTAGGTAGATAATATTTTATAAACTATATTTAGTAAGGTAAATCCTGTGTAATTTTCTCAGCATTTTCGGTCCAGTTTTTAAGAAAGGAGACGTATTATTCCTTCATGTCAATCTAGGAATTTCTTCCCACATCCATATCTTCTTGATCAACTGAAGTATTCTGTTTATACGGATGGGGCTTCCTAATTTAATAAATTCAGGTATAATGTTGTCTGATACTGATAATTTATTGTTTTTCGATTTCTTCACTATTTGCCTAATTTCTTGGTATGTCGGAGGTAATACTTCACGAGTGTCGTTGTTAGCATTATTTTGTAGCAGTTCTCCTGTGGTATTATACTTGGTGATTAAGGAGATATTTAAAGTGTGATTCCCATCTTTTTAATGTTTTCCTTATCCAATAACATGTTCCCTTCTCTATCTTTAGTGGCGAGTAGATTATTAAAACCGGATTTCTTGTAATTTAATCTTTATAAAATTTCCTTGTGTCATTTTTACGTCTTGATTGTTCGACTTCATGTAGTTTTGTTTCTAGCCACTGCTTCGTTTCCTTTTTAAGTAGGTTACGACATTCTTTCATTTTTTGCCTGTAGATTCCTCTATTTCCTCTTGTATATGCTGCGAGAAATTTTTTCCCTTTTCCATTCTTTCTTGTATAGCCTTTCGGTACTCTTCATCCCACTATCCTGATCTAATTTTTGAGCTTTGTACACCAAAGGCATTTGTGGCCAAAGTTAGAATGGTAGATTTAATGTAATTTCACTCTTCGTCAATCTCTTCATGTATTTCTTCATTATTCAGTCTTGTTTCTCATTTATATCTGTATTCCTTCGTATTAGAATTGACCTTGAGGGTTTCCTGGTTCCATTGTGGTTTGGATTACTTGTTTTCCTTTCTTTTCAGCAGTTTTTGTTCTACAATACACTTTACAACGTCAGAATTACATTTTGGGCCCCGTAATGTTCTAATGTCTTCTATGAGTCTGATTTTATCCTTTTTTTACCAGAACACGGTGGCTCTGATTGAAATCTTCCAAGAATTTTCCATGTACCTAAATGAATTGGTTTATGTTGGAAGAATATACTAGCAACAAAGATATGATTTTGAATTGCAAAATTTGCAAGAAGTTGCCCGTTATTATTTGTGTATTGGTGTATAATAAATTTACAAATCACTTCATCAAAGCAATTTTTGTGCCGAATTGAGCATTGAGATCACCTAGGATTATAAGTAAATCATGTTTAGGAACATTCTCAACTGCTTTTTGGAGATCTTCATAGAACATTTCCCTCATTCCATCATCTTCACATACTTATGTTGCTGTGTGTACACAAATGGCGCTAATGTTTCGGAATTTTCCTTTAATCCTTATTTAAATGGTCTACCATTATACGGTTCACAGCCTAAAATTGATTTCTCTAACTCTTTGTCACTAGGAATCCAGTTCCATATAGTCCTTTTTCTTCGTTGCAACTAAAGTAGATTGAATATTTCTCTTTCTTGATTTTCCCATATCCTTTCCAACGGATTTCTTGGAGCGCAGTAATCTGTATCTTGGTTTTGTCTAGTTCTTCAGCTACTGTTTGCATTTTATCAACTTGTAACATTGTCAAAACATTCTATGTCACCATACATACGATATCCTTTCGTGATCGTTTAACATGCCTAGGTCGTCGTAAATTTGGTCCGGAATTGCTTAATAATTGAGTATTTATAGAGTAATAGGAGCTGGTCTAGAATAAACCCTCGCTAGCCTTGGAGGACCTAGGTTTGGTTTTCTATCGGGGTATTCCTTCCCTTAACCTTTAGGGATCCCTCCCCCTACTACAAGGCCTACCACCTAGGAATCAGGATGGGTGTGACGTCAACAGAGGCCGTTGTAGGACACACTTCGTCTGGTACCTCCGCCAGGATCTGTCCGGCTAGGGAGGACCTACCAGTGTCTATGCTACCGCCGGCGTAGCTCCTAGTTTCCTTGCTACGCATAAACCGTCTCCGGCCGCACGGACGGT
The DNA here is from genome assembly GCA_002313205.1 of Laupala kohalensis. NCBI lineage: Eukaryota > Metazoa > Arthropoda > Insecta > Orthoptera > Trigonidiidae > Laupala > Laupala kohalensis. Next base: position 571,055 of record NNCF01127036.1, read on the forward strand.
GCTACGTTAAGGCGGTGTCCTCAGGGAGGGATATGGTACTAGTGGAAAGTAAAACACGTAGTGCCACTCACTCAAGACGATTATGTAGTGTGATTTTAAGTATGTTGCATGAAACTCAAAGTTCGGCTATTAACTTTCTTAACGGTAGAACTGACTTTTTGTTAGAGGAAATTAAACTACTTGACTTACAAAGCGGAGTACTAAAAATAAAAAAATGCGTTCGAATCCATTCATAAAAATTGCTGAAAACACAGTCGTGTTGAAACTAGTGGCACTTCAGAGAGAATATATTTATTTAACACACTGCAGAAATAATGTAAATGTGCACAGAAATGAATAAGAATAAAATTATAGGCGTAAAAAACGCAAAAATTAAATTAACTAAAATGTTTTTGGTCGAAACCATACCTGAAATGACAGTTCTTCGATAAACAATAATTTTCAGTTTCCGGTAAACATTCAATCAATTCATACATCATTTTCAAAAACGATAGTTTTCGACTTTTCGGTGAAAATAGACACAATATTATTCACATATATTAAGCAAGGATGATTTAAACGTAGAATTACACATTTGAATAAAAATTACCAGGAATTTCAAATTTACCACAGATTATTACGCAATAATTTGGACGGGAGCAAATATATGTATATCTCTTTGCTCTTACTGGAAATTACCGACAAATATCTCTACTACCCACTTTCTCAAAAATCCTAGAAAAATTGTTCTATAAGCGTCTTCTAGATTTTTTATCAAAAAATAACATTCTCTCTGACAATCAACACGGTTTTAGGAAATCCTTTTCCACTACAAGCGCCACATTTTCTTTCTTAAACGATGTTACCACATCTCTTGACCGTAGAGAAAATCCTCAGGGTGTTTTTCTTGACTTATACAAAGCATTCGATGTCATTGATCATGAAATTCTCCTTTCAAAATTGCATTCTTTAGGCATTCGTAGACTTCCACATCAATGGCTAACTTCTTATTTAAAAGATAGATATCAACAGGTTGCAATATCCTTCACTAAAAATAAAATATTTGAGCGTTGTCTTTCAGAAACAAAGCCACTTACTTGCGGAGTACCCCAAGGTTCAATTCTCGGCCCTATACTCTTTTTATTGTATGTGAACGACGTCATTATCCACATCAGATTGCAAAATGGTTCTTTTTGCTGATGACACTAATTTACTATGTAAACACGCCAATGCTCAAAAAGTTTTGTCTAACCTTTCGACTTGGTTCCATGCAAATCGTCTCATTGTAAACACTGACAAAACAGTGTCTATGTCATTTCACAATAGTATCACAAAATCTTTACCCCAGGTTTCTCTTTCTTTAAACGGAACACAATTAAAAACTGTTACAAATACAAAATTCTTAGGTCTCCATATTCAAGACAACCTCAAATGGAATTGTCACATTGACAATCTTAATTCCCAATTAAGCAAATTGTGTTACGCATTCCGAATCTTAGTTAACGCAGTTAGTCCACGTATTTCCCGTTGCGTATATTTTGCAAACGTTTACTCCCATTTACATTACGGCATTACCTTATGGCGTAATTCCGGTCAGAGTATTCAAACTTTCAGAATTCAGAAGAGCATAGTTCGGATAATTTGTAAATCTCACCCCCGAAACTCTTGTAAACCTTTATTCAAGGAATTAAATATCTTAACACTTCCCTGCATTTATATTTATGAAACAGTCGTGTTTGTTAAGACCGAATTACTGAAGTGCCACCCTTTCTTTATACGAAACAGTCTCGTTCACGAACACTATACTCGCAATAGTAATAATATTCATCGCCCTAGAGTGTCAACCACTCTGTACCAAAAAAGACATTGCCATTCGGAAATCGTTCTATATAATTCCCTGCCCAAGAATATAAAAGATATTATGAAATTGAATCTCTTCAAATCCGCGGTTAAAAACTACCTCCTGCACCAGTGCTTCTACACTGTAAAAGAATTTATTGATTTTAATAAAAGTTAAATTCGTCTTGTACTTTATCACGCCATTGCTGTAGCACTTTTTAAATAACTTATAACAATTTCAAAAACTATTTTCTTGCATGATTGTGTTGCCGTATGGCTCATATTAATTTAGTTTTATGTGTACTCAACTTTGGCACGGTTGTGTACATTAATTCTGTAGCCCCATCCTGGCCCGGGTTTTTCTCCGTTTTTCCTTCGGGTAGAGGCGGATTTATTATACAGGTTCTCTAGGCTGTGTCTAGGGGCGTGTTTATTGTAACAATAAATCGTGAATTTAGTGTTTTTTTCAACTCTTATGATTTTTAAACACTATACTCAGAATAATCTATAGTTCGATAATAACTTGTACATGTAANAAACACTATACTCAGAATAATCTATAGTTCGATAATAATTAGTACATGTAAAATAATTTTTTTGCGTTAAATTACAAACATATTGACATTCTATTAGTATTATAACTCGCAGCTAACTTTTGATCTTATCTTTTGCTGAAAGTTTTGAATCCGCCTCTGCCTTAGGGCCCTTGATCGGAATTGATGGGATGGTCCCTTGCTTGCTTCCGAAGAGTAAATTAGTTTATTGTCCTCCACGTGGTCATACGCAGTTTGTACTGTTTTTTGACAATAAATTTANGCGTCCCACATGGTTCAATTTCGGGGGTTGTTTTGTGGGAGATATAGCTGTATAATGATAAGGAGAAATGCAAATGAATTGCCGGTGAATATTTCAGTGCCAACTTTTGCACGGACTCATACACATGCACGCGCACACAAGCGCCAATGAATATTCAGCAATCTGTCGGTCTGTCTAACATACGCTTCATAATTATCATTTAGATTCATGTAATTTTTTTTATTTTTCTTGGGGCTTTAGGACTCGTCAACGTCAAGGTTTTTCTTTTTCTTTTGTTAAAACGCAAAATCAGAGAGTCATTTTTAGATAGCCGTGTTATGACATTATTACGAAGGTGTATGGAGTTGAATGAAGCTGTAATTTGTGAGTTATTAATTCTGATGAATGAAACAAAAACAAGGTCCAATATTTTTATTCACTATTGTACTCGAATCATGGAATGACGTTGAAAGATTCAGCGTGGTTAGCCTCACTTAAAATTCATAGTGATGTTGACGTAAGTATTCACTGCACATTTCAATTGTACGTCAATGCACGATGATGTATTTTTCTTCTTCGCAAAGGTCTGGTACAACAATTCATTGTGATACAATCAGGGATGCAAAGTAACCTTCCGTCAAAATGAAAACGAAGATCAACTGGCTTCAAGAATTTTACATTTGAAACTCCAAGGTGAAGATGAATACGATGACAAAAATATCATACAACTTATATTCTACAATGCGACAGATTTGATAAAACATCTGGAGTGTGCCTCTATTGAACTTTCCAATTCTACTCCTTAAAAGTGTAAACAATCATTATGGTAAACGTAGTTAGCAAACACAGTAGGTCATAGATGTATACAGTTATACCTACATATAGTATATATTATGTCCACGTTATATAGAATTCATAGAAAGTCGAAAATATTAATAATGGGAATGAAAGATAAACATTAAAATTATTAATTCTCGAAGACATAGTCATCAGTTCAACCTGTTTAAAACAGTTTATATTAACGACTTAATAAACTTTGACAATTACCTGGAATACTGCAAATTGAAATGCCATTTAAGTTGTCTTCCATTGTCAATTCTTTGCCATCCCGTCATAGGCTGATTTCGAAGAAGGCGCTGTCTTTGCGCAATAATTTCCTGCTGTATCTCGAAAACTGTGCGATGTTGTTTAGTAATATGTATGAAGAATTGAATGTAAATCAAACATAAATTTATTCGTGTTTTCAAAATATTGAATTTTTAGAAACAGGAAGTGGTGCATGGGATGCAAATGAAGAATGAGCTACCAAGAAATAGACTTCTATCCCAACTGTATTGAACTCAATTCTCAAGTTTGGGTTTGTTGCATAAGTTTGTTCTTGAGCTCTCAAGGGAACAACATCATTCACACACACGTACAAAAATGGACACAACGAAAATTTGGTAGAAAAAAAAACACCCTCTCCTGAATCTGGTGCTTAAAGATCTGGAGAAATCTCGCATATTTTTCACATAGTTTCGATAGTTTCCTTATACGAGTATAATTGAAAAGTAAAACGACTGTTTTGATGGATGACACAGAGGCGCAGAAGATAGAGGCGTTAAAAAAATGTTTAAATATTTATTTAACTGCAAATGGATAGATCTTACCCGGTGGCAGAATATAATAAAATACAATAAAATATACAAAAATACATATTACAGAGAACTGAAATTAAAAATTGTTTAATAAATGATTAAACAATATGATTAAAATATTATTAAATAATTAAATATAAAATCACGTTACCATGAGACATCTAAGAAATTTATTATTACTTTCTGCACATTTTACGGCTGATGACCCGAACACTCGATTGACCCCAATACACCCAAATATTTACATGAATTTACTTCCGGTACTGGATGTGAACTGATTTCTTAGGATCATCTTTTCCAGAAGCGGGTACGAGAGAAACATATTACTCTTCTGTGAATTTATTTTCATTTTATTTAGTTACCGTTTTGTGGATTTCATTAAGGACTGTATCAAATTATACAGTCATCCGCGAATAATCTAATATTTGAACTAATTTTCTCAGGTTGTTAATAAATGACATAAATAGCAAAGGTCCAAGAATGCTGCCTTGTGCCACTCCTGATGTGACGTCTACTTCCTCCGAAAATATTTCCGAAACCCTAACCTTTTGCTTCTGATTATGTAGAAATTCGCGGATCCAGTCTATCAATGCCGGTATTTACTTTTTTCTCAATTAATAAATTAAGAGGTACTTAATAAAACGCTTTTGAAAAATCTATGGCGACTACATCTATGCTGTGTTCCTAGTCTAACGCGTCGAATAATAATAAATACAGAATAACATTCAAGATATTTATATCACGGAGACAATGATCAGAACGTAAATAAAAATTGGAACCCCAAATTCTCATAACAGATAAAGCGTAAAACTGGGAAACTTCTTTAAAAAAGCTTTGGAAAACGATCATAACATGAAAATTCACAGTGTAATGGTTCTATGTCTAATTTATTATATATCTTAGACATAGGTCATACAAATACAAGAGACATGTATGATCACCATTAAGCATTCACTAAAACTGCTGACCTATGACTTTGTAGCTTCCGATGCATCAATATTTTGTTTGCTTTGTTTTATTTTTCCAAACTGCCATAAATAATACAAATACCTTATTTTATAGACATGAGATAACAATAGTACATGATTACAATACTATACAGTAAAAAGAAAAATAATAACTTTTTACAGAGGGAAGAGAGGGCTGTTTTGTATGCCCAAAACCTGGTCAGTGATATTGATTACATTTTTACCCTCAGGCTCCTCTCGATCTGAGCCTACTTTACTTGCTTTTTACTCTTTTTACAACAATTTATCATAATTATAATAGTACATACTCATAGGAGAATTGTTACTACACTGATTCCTGCAATGTGCAAATTATCAATATTGCGTGAAGACAAAAAATGGAACGTACTCTCAATTTCGGAAACTTTCAAGGTTGGTATAACATGTGTGTCTTCCATTTTTAATGCTTCTAATAATTCACTGATATTAAAGGAAGATGAAGATAGATAATTAATTTTTTTCTACAATGATATTTATTACTAGAGGCTCAACACTTGGAATTGCCACATCAAACTCGAATGCATTTTATCAATGAAAGATAGCAGAAGGAACATATTTGTGCTAGCGGAACAACTCGGATGCATGGTTAATTGACCTATGTGAGAAACATTCAATTTACTTGAATTTTTGTTGCAATTTATTTTAATTTCTATGTACTCGCTTACTGAATAATACCAAGTACCGATTGCATTGCTTTTGATGAAAACTTGCTAAGTTTTTGGTAGAATATCACAATTCTTGAATATAGCGACCGAATTATTGAGAAACGCAGCAGTACTATATTTCGGAGTCTATTAATTTCGTAGCTGAACCGAATAAAAAATGTAGTCCTTCGCCTACTCCATCGATCAAGTCTCCTATTTCGAATCTTTATATTAGAATCTTAATTAAAAAATGAATTTTCTAAACACATGATACCATTTGAAATTTGTTTGCAATACTCCACAGTAACATTAAAGAAATCACTTTATTACTTAAATGTTCAGTAAGATTTTTGAAAATATCATACTGTAGTTCTACTTGAATAACTGCATCTTTTAATGCTGGAATATGCAGATCAATATGCACCATCCATTGAGACACTACAAATTTAATTTCATTTAGCGGAATGAACAGTAGTTCTTTTGATTCACTTATAAGTTGTATATTTAGCAATATTAATAACCATATGTATCTTCTTGGTTCATAACTGGACCTATAAAATATAATATGAAGGTTATTATTTTTCTGAATTACTTAAAAATGTTTTATTACTAGTAGTCACTAATTGTTAATAATTATTGTTCCAATTCACATGACACACACACACACA
>NNCF01127037.1:16044-26543 GCA_002313205.1 Laupala kohalensis
GCCTTAGGGCCCTTGATCGGAATTGATGGGATGGTCCCTTGCTTGCTTCCGGAGAGTAAATTAGTTTATTGTCCTCCACGTGGTCATACGCAGTTTGTACTGTTTTTTGACAATAAATTTATTATATTATTAAATTTATTATTATTATGAAAGATTAAAATATATTCCGTCCGGATGTAATTTTGAACTGTGTTCCCAGGAAGTATTATGCTACTTCATATCATTCTCTTAGATGTTATAAATGATGCCTCACGAAGTAACCAGCAAAAGAGTCAAATCCAGCTGTACCTACCCCACCCCCCACCACGCTCTCTCACTCTCTCTTCCATCTGTTTATTAAAAAACATTATCATTTTATTTTATTCATTACAAGAAGAATACTTATGAAAAAATCCCCGAACCTCGACCTTAGTATTGTTCAATTATTGGACACTTTTGATTCCTCGTGAAATCGAAAATAAAATGTTACGTAACGTTGCATACCGGTAGAAACATCCGTATTCAGAAACGTCACCAGTAAAACTATCAGTATTATTGCGTGATTTTAATTGCATTTTTATAATTACTCACATACAATTTCGTACTTATACAAAAATTAATTTGGAATAAATTATATGCACACGACAGCTATTGCCACTCACTCTTCAAAATAAATTATTCTCAGATAGAGAGATGGTCAGGTGACAGAATGTTGAAAGTTCAGTGTGTGCATATATTTCTTCCACGTACCTACACAGGCTCCTGCATTGATCGGAGTCCAGGGTTCGATTCGCGGCTAGTCTCCATTTTTACTTGACCGAAAGTTAACACAGGTTACTGAATAATAAATGTGGATTCATATTTCAATGTGGATTAAGTTGATGAAGTAGTGGAACGCAGAGAAGAGGAGACAAACGAGTGGCATCGGTCCCGACCGCGTGACCGCCCGTCGCGTCGTGTACTTCGAAAGTTCTCGAAGTGTACGCGCGGAGAGGAGATGTAATTGCCAAAGTGATTAGTGGCCCTCGGAAGCGAAGGGCTCAACTGGAAGAGCGACACAATGTCTCCGGGTGACGAAGGGACGGTTTCATCGCAACTTTGGTGAATGCGTTCCCCGCACCATCACACAGTGGGTGGAAAGTCCTTTTCCTAGCGGACAAAATATCTATTTACCCATCAAGCAGGTTCGTCTTAATAGTTTTTAAATTAAATTAAATATTTTTAAGTTCCTGTCCGTTCAAAATTACCTTTGTAACCGGGGCCCTAGGAGGAGGCAACGTCTTGACCCTTTACTAATAGATCTTCCTTAATGAAAAGAGGAAGGAAATTTCAACTTACTTCATACGGGATAAGTCATTTAAACTTTCAGAAATTGCAGCCCTATCAAATAAATTATCACCCAGAATATAAAAACTTTTACGCTCAGAATATAAATTACTTTTTCTTCTATCTGCACTTTGCAACTAAGCGTAACTTAAAAATCATTAATTCATATTTCCAAAAAGAAACCAGAACACGTTATTACCTATAAATGTTCAAACCACAACACGCAAATAAATTACATCCTTGCCAACAACAATACTCCTAAATTGTATAAGGACTGTAAAGTGATTCCTGGTATTGAACTCATACCACGACATAGATTCCTCGTCTCAGGTATGAGGCTACCTATAGAAACACGCGTAGATAGACCACAGAGCATAAAGTGGAAAGAGATACACAGCCACAAAGGTATACAACCCCTCGACTGGGTCCGCACTTATGTGGTAGAAGATATAGAAATTGACAAACCAGTAAATGAGATGTGGTCTGATTTTGAGAAACTTTGCCTCGAGAAAGCTAAAGAGACTGTGGGAGTATCAAGAGGAGCACTGCGCCAGAACAAGGCAACATCCTGGTGGAATGAAAGCGTTAAAGACCTAATAAACGCTAAGAGAGACGCATTCAAATTGGTGGCAGAAATCGAATCTAGATGAAGACGAGTATAAAAGTCTCAAGAAGATAGCAAAACAGGCCGTCGCTCAATCCAGGGTAATATCTAGGGAATAATTTTATGATAAACAGGAAAATGAAAATACTATCTATAAAATAGCCCGGCAACGCTATAGATCCACGCTCGATACTAAGTCAAATAAATACATTAAAAACAACCAAGGCAGACTACTAACAGCAAATAAAGACATCAACGGAAGATGGAGGGAGTATTACAAACAACTAATGAATGAGGAATTCTCTAACGAGAATGCACTTTATACCTCCAACCGAAGGACCCATAAAACGCATATCAATTCTAGAAACAAAGAACGCCCTATTAAAAATGGAATATCATAAGGTCAGGCAAGATTCCTTATCCTTGGCGTAATAGTACCTTATGCCCAATGTATAAACTTAAAGGAAATAACGCTCAGTGTAGCAACTATGGGGAAATAAAGCTCACACCACATACGCTAAAGATGTTCGAAAGAATTATCGCTTCCCGTATAACTGAAAACCAATACGGCTTCACATCTGGAAAATCGACTATTGACGCCATCCACACAATTAGAATTATGATGGAAAAACATCGAGCGAACAAAGAACATCTGCACCTCTAATTCGTAGATCTAGAAAATGCGTTTGATAGAGAACCTAGAAAACTAGAATTGCAGCCACTGAGAGCCCAAAACATACCCGAATACTACATAACCTTAGTCCAAGATATGTATAAGGATAGCAAAACCCGCATAAGAAGCCCTGCTGGCCTCAGTGATCCGTTCCACGTAGAAATAAGAGTTCATCAAGGATCAGCTCTAAACCCACTAATATTTAACCTTTTTATGAACTACATCACACGGGACATCAGAGTGTATACTCTACGCGGACGATATAGTCCTAATATCCAAAAGCTCTATAGATCTGCAAGAAACATTTAGTAGATGGGTAACACAAATAGAGCGCCATGGACTACGTATAAGTGGGAGNGACTGTGATGTGTATATAGACAACCGCGCGTTGCCCAAAGTGGACAACTGCAAGTGTTTAGGCTCTGTGTTCACCCCTGACGCAAACGTAGATAAAGAAGTGAACAACAGAATGAATGCGACGTGGCTCAAATGGAGATCGTTATCACGTGTCCTCTGCGACCGGAAAATGGCCATACGAGTAAAAGGGAAAGTGTACAAGACTGTAGTTCGAACAGTTATGACATATGGGGCAGAGTGCTGGACCCTTAAGAAAAGCACATGAGCAACAACTACATGTAAACGAGATGAAAATGCTCAGATGGGCAGGAGGAGTGACCCGATTGGAGTATGTCAGAGGGTCGTCTAAGGTAGCAACCCGTTGTCGAGAAAGTAATAGAAAGACCACTCCCTTGGTATGGCCATATCCTGCGACGCGAAGACGATCACGCTGTGAAAAGGGCACTAAAGATCTCGAAACGACTCGAAGGAAGAGAACGACCGCCCGCCACCTGGTGGTCAAAGGATGCACAAAGAGATCCTGAGTATACAGAACAAGCCGAAATAGAACTCTCAAAATGGCGCAGACGTACAAGGAGACCCGACCTCAGATGATGAACTGCGAAGAGGGTTGGATGAAGAAGAAAATATTTAGATACGTTTTAGATACGCATCTTTATTGACGAGATATGTGATTTACACCAGGAAAATGTTAATGACGTTCAAGTCTATTTTTTTCTTTCTTTTCGGTTTCTGGGTATGTTGAAAAGTTTTACTCCTTCGTCAATTTTCTTCAAAATCGGTAGAAAAAGTCTCGAGAAGATATTCGAAAACATACTTGTACTCATTACTCGTTCAATAAAATTATTGTACATCCGCAATACAATATACAGAGTTGGATGAATCGGAAATGTTCCAAACTCGAAAATGAAACTTTTCAAATCATATCGAACCAATGAATTCAAAAACTCATAAATTTTAAATCAAAATATCAACAAATAAAATCAAAAATAATGTTTTTAGGCTGATTTAAATCTAATTATGAAAAATGCCATTTTCCCAAAAAGTAATATTTTCTGAGATGTGAATGTTGAATAAAATTATTTTTTTAGAACAACTATTCCAAGAAGGCAACAAATGACTTTGCTCTCCATACATTACAATAATATAGAGGTATATTCCCCGGTCACAATGATTCAGAAATAAACAGAAAAATTACTCGAATGTGTGAGAAAAACAATGGTACAATGTAATAATTAAATTCGATAAAACACAAATTCGAATAAAAATATATTATTAATTTTTGTCAAAAACTGCTATTTTAATATTAACATATCAAACGGAAAAACAAGAATGATTTATTTACTGAAGTTCAAATGCACAAATTAATACGGTACTTATTAACCTTTGGTCACTGAAAATAAAGTTACGACTATTTCCGTAAGTTAAAATGCGCACCTTAAAATGTTTTGGATAATTCTATGTAAGAATCCTCATGAAAAGAAAATGCCGTTTTGGGAAAGGAATGATAATTTGATGAAGGCGTAAGTGATCATATAACTCTTTTAATTCATTAAATTTTAACTTCTCATTTTCTCCTTCGTTCTTCGTAGAGTGGTATGATGAAGTAAAAAAAAACATTTCGTGAAGCAAAAAGGGTTTTTTTAGCAAAGCTGTACTTTCCCTGGGACAGACTTTCCGTCTCACCATCCATACAGGTATGACCCCACCCTTCACCAACGGATCCTGTGGAGTATATGCGTCCTCTCTAGGTGTGGCATTTCATCCCACATTGCAAGCGTCACTAGCGAGTCTTACTGGAGTGAGAGCAAAGCTTATCTCTTGAAAGCGGACTGTGTCTCTCCCACATTCTGCTTTGTTCCAGAAGTGGTGGCGGCGCAGGCGCTCCCTGTGTTCGCCGGCCGGCTGTCTCCACCAGTGAACTGGCCAGCAACGGCTCGACGGCTGTTCCACCCACCAGTCCTCAACCCCCATCTACCCAACTGTACACTCTCCACTGTCACGTGCCTTTGCCGAAAATTACGAGATAGGGCTCTACCTAACACGATTCGCCAACATCTCCCAATTTAAATAATATCCAAACAAATATTTATAGAAGTCACAAAAGCGAATATTTGCTGTAAAGAAACACAAATTAAACAAAGACGCAAAGTTATATTCGATCCACACACTTCGCTTTGATGCAGAAGGAAACAGAAGAGTAAAAGGCGCCGCAAGAGTAAAAGCGTGAGAGGTTGGCGATGGATTTAAGTTTTCAGACATTTGAATGTTCTGCCAACATAAAGGCGGTTCCACACAATCGCTATTCGGCGAACTCCGAGCAACCGCTCGCCGAATAGCGACTAGTGTGGATGGGTTGCTCGTTGTTCGTCGCATCACGAATACCGATGCTCGCCCATTCCCGCAGCGTGTCGGTCTCTTGAGAGACATCAAAGGAAACCGAGCGAAGGCGAATGTTGGCGAGTGACTTGGTTCTCTCGACATATTTCTGCTTTTACGAATATCAAAAGGATAGCGAGTAATACGAGTAATACGATTTCAAGTTATTTCGAGTAAGTAATTGCTGAAAAAACTAATTATTCGTAATTTTTCTCCTTGTCGTACTAAGTAATAAGTGTTTTTAGAAGTGATAAAACAGGGAAATTTGAAGTAATAAAGTAATGATGGGGTAACTTCATTCATTATCTCCAACGTGGTCATACTTAGTTTGCAACAGCATTTTTCACTATAAAGTTTATTTGATGAGCGATTTAAACCACAAATATTTTTATTCACTTTATTTTAGTTTTTTATTAAGCGTCCTAAAGTTTCACAGTATTGAACGTGTATTGACGTCATTAGCATTATCTATTTTTGCAGTAGTATTAGCCTATATTTCCTGTATACGCAATGTTAAGGAAATTAAAAAATGTGGAAATAAAAAAGTATATGATAATAAATAATAAAAACATAACACTTAAATGCAATGAAAGATATTTCAATGAAAAAATAAATAAATAGTGGAGAGACACAAATTAAGATAGTTACCCTAGATATTGGTTCTTTTTTAGTGGATAAAAACTATAATGATTATAAGGAACTTAAATTCGAGATTACCGGTTACTATAGCTAAATCCATATGGAATAAAAATTAATTCCATTGACTGAATTTAGAAAAGATTAGATAAGACCAATTTACTTTACTTAACATTTCACAAGACACAACTACATGCGCAGCAGAACGNTGGACGGAAAGGTGAAGAGAAAAGGTTGCCTACACTGCGCACAAGGCAGTTAGACTGACAAAAAAGTATATTCATTAATAATTTACTGTCAAGAGAACTGTTACAAACTGCCAATGACCACGTTGATGATAATAAAGTAATTTACTGCGACTAATATACAATAAATTAATAGACGCAGTGCACGATATTTTTCTTAAGTTAAATGTTTCTCTTACAGGCAAAGAAAGATGGCTTTCGAGCATCGAAGCAACGATCACGAGAGAGAGAATTATAGAAGACAAATTGCTTAAAACTTTCGCTTTCGTGTTCAAATTTAAGAGGGAGATGAGCATTAAATATTCATGACTATATGATAAGTTGCCAAGACACTGAGATCAATTTAGAAAATTGAAGTATAGCTCAGACAACTCCGTAGGAATATAACGCGGAAGACTTTTATTACCCCTCTGAGCTGTATAACTTATATTAAGTACAACACAATGACTTTCAACGTCGAAATACGCTTTAAAATCTAATTTATTAAAACGTTATTTCACTTTCTTAAATGACTACAAGGCAAGTTTTTGTGTAATGTCGTAAATGTCATTTCGAAATTAAAAAACTGAAAGAAAAAAAATTCCTAAGAATATAAAATGCGAGATGATTTTGTATAACTTAAGAAACATACTAGTACTGGGAGCCGTATAAATGACTTCCTCAATTCTCTTATTCAATGTTTGGTCCAGAGTGTTCTTCGGGGGATAGACGTAAGAAAAGCGGGTGTTCTATTATGATTATGGATCCTGTTTTTAGTGTAGGTTTCTAATCGTCAATTGTTTTGATTTTTGAAGGTAGAGCGACTGCCTGCTTCTCACTGGTGTAAGGTAAGGTTTTTCTTGTGTTTTAGAAGAAATATTCTCGTCCGTTGGCGTTTCGAGATCTTCTCGTGTATTTATCGAGAGGCTACATTAGTAAACAAACAAAGGATAATTTATGTGACGAATCATTTTGTAATTTTAAGGGTAATGATAAATTTGTTTGTTGATCATAGTTTTAATGTTATAAAGTTATTTCGGCTGCTTAGCAGCCATCGTCAGTAGCATACACTGACTTCATTCCCAAGTATTTTAAGGTTTTTAAGGGTAATTGGTGCAGGGTTCGTACTAGTCATGGGAATAGTTAGAAGGATGTAGGGTTTTAGGAATAGAAGAATTCTTTGAGTGGTGAGATGAAAAACAACATTCGTTTCTATGTTTGGAGAATTTGTTTAATAATTTATGAAAATAAGAACAAATTTTACAAGGTTAATGTGCATTTAAACAGGAATTATAGAAATTTATTAAATTCTACTGTTTCTCTAGTATAACACGTAGTCTGGTTGGAGAGGAAAGGTTCAGATATATATTGTATTAAAAGAAATCCTTTTGTAAGATCCGTTTATAATTGGCCGAAAAGCAAAAAAGAAAACCTAATTTTACTACTGGAACCTTTTTTACCTAGTGTTCCCCGGATTTTTTCTTACACTAATCTTCTTTTACTCAGGAGAAAATAAAATCTATATTATAAAATCAAAATATTATTATTAACTGGTATTTAAAAACATATAGAGCATCCTATTTGTTCAAAAACGTAATAATAAAAATAATAATAATAAATTTATTGTCAAAAAACAGTACAAACTGCGTATGACCACGTGGAGGACAATAAACTAATTTACTCTCCGGAAGCAAGCAAGGGACCATCCCATCAATTCCGATCAAGGGCCCTAAGGCAGAGGCGGATTCAAAAATTTCAGCAAAAGTTCCTAGATAAGATAAAAAGTTAGCTGCGAGTAATAATACATATATTATGTCAATATGTTTGTAATTTAACGCAAATATGTTTGTAAATTTACATGTACAAGTTATTATCGAACTATAGATTATTCTGAGTATAGTGTTTAAAAAATCATAAGAGTTGAAAAAACACTAAATTCACGATTTATTGTTACAAAAAACACGCCCCTAGACAAAGCCTAGAGAACCTGTATAAGAAATCCGCCTCTACCCGAAGGAAAACCGGAGAAAAACCCGGGCCAGTATGGGGAAAACCCGGGCCAGGATGGGAAAAACCCGGGCCAGGATGGGGAATAATAATAATAAAAATTTAATACGGAACTTGACTAGACCTATATACTACAGCGTTTCGTGGGAGCCGCGAGACGCCGCTGCACCTCTTCCTTGAAATCCTTGTGAAATCTAAACTAATCGTCGAAATGTACGAAACAAATAATTCATTAAATTCGATGAGGATTCATTTTATCCTTCTTAGATCACTCTCTTAAATTCAAGTATTTTTAACATTTCTATTTTTAATAAGATTTTATCGATAATTTAGGCTAATTTTGGAAGATAGACATATGCTGTCCAGGACTTTTTTGTAGAACTCTTTGAGCCAAACAATCTCGCCATTCGTAGTTGTCACCTACCTCTAACCGTTTAGGCAAAAGCGTAAGCGAATACACCTCTTGTTNTCGTCAAGACCCATTTCTATCTTTCTTATCACACGATATAAAAATGAAAATTAGCCTACGTTTATCCTGGACATCTTGACTATCTCCGTCCCATATTCCAGCACGATCTGTTCTGTGGTTCAATTGTGATCAGGTAGCGAACAGACAGACAGATACGCTGTTGCGTTACGCATTTGTGGATGAATCCTGAAATCGACAACAAGATGGAGGATGTTAAATTATTTTCTTTTATCGACGGAAAAAGAATCTGCGGCCGATAATGCGATCTGACGTGTTTCACTGTTCATCCATTTTCCGAAGTATCACACGGAATTGAGAGACGTCAACGGTAACTTGTGTTTCAACACAAGACAATATTTCAAACTGGTCCGATGGTTATTTTTCAATACGACGTTTCAGGGAGTTGGTCTCCTCTGGTGAGCAATGTGGGGTCTCTAAGCCCCTGATTAGAAAGACACTACGTATGACACTGGAGTAATGCGGGTTGCGTCTCGGAAATGGATGAAGGAGAGTTAGAAGCGAATATACAATACAAGATGCAAAATGTGTTATACCATCAATTACAATTATCTCACTGAAATGGCCGGTGAGGTGTTTCAAGTTGAAATCACACTAAGAACATGTTACTCCGTTTATTTATGACGATTTCAGATATATTGGTGATTCAATTCTATCTTATACAGGTTCTTATACAATTTCTTATACAGGTTCTTATACAATTTCTTATACAGGTCCTCTAGGCTTTGTCTAGGGGCGTGTTTATTGTATCAATAAATCGTGAATTTAGTGTTATTTCAACTCTTATGATTTTTAAACACTATACTCAGAATAATCTATAGTTCGATAATAACTTGTACATGTAAATTTACAAACATATTTGCATTAAATTACAAACATATTGACATTATATATGTATTATAGCTCGCAGCTAACTTTTTATCTTATCTAGGAACTTTTGCTGAAATTTTTGAATCCTTAGCCTCTGCCTTAGGGACTTTGATCGGAATTGATGGAATACGTCCCTCGCTTGCTTCCGGAGAGTAAATTAGTTTATTGTCCTCCACGTGGTCATACGCAGTTTGTACTGCTTTTTTGACAATAAATTTATTCTTATCAACGCTAGTACTTCCCTAAATATTCAAATTATTTTTCCTATCTCCATCGCCCGAATATAAGATCAATTCCAGGAGTGTGAAAAGCTATAAAGAGACACACTGACGACATTTTGGAGCGTACTGCTGATGAGCCTATTGCGGCACATGTTCTCTGGAATTTCTCTTATTTGTATTCAAGATGTGACGTTTGTAGAAGATATTGGTTTCGTCGTGGACCAGCGGTAGCAGAATGTTTAAACAAATCATGGGGACACCAATGAATTATCCTCTTTCTGCTTCCACGAGATAAGCATCAGTTCCGTTCACGAATATTTTAAATGGAGAAATGGATCGTTGAGAATTTCTGATTTAATGATTTTTTTTTAATTATTAGCGTGGTAAATGTTTCGACGCGCAATAACTAAACATTTACACACAGTTCAATTTAACAATTATCATTCTATTCAAGTTGCTGATTTAAAGCTTCTTTCAACTAAGATTCATTTCCGAGTGAGTTTATTTTATTTTTCCCAGCCTCTTTTAACGGAATTAATTGTATTAAGATATGATGTACTTAACATTGAACAATAAAACACTATGTTGGATATCCACGCGGCCTGGTCTATGAAATATTTCCCTCGCCTTCAAAAAATTTCCCCAACTTCGATAATCATTTAACAAACATTACAGATTTTTTTTATAGAGCTTAAACTAACGTTTATCACGATAATACATTTATTGTCAAAAAACC
>NNCF01127037.1:26892-44838 GCA_002313205.1 Laupala kohalensis
AGAAGGAAAACCGGAGAAAAACCCGGGCCAGGATTGGGCTACAGAATTAATGTACACAACCGTGCCACAGTTGAGTACACATAAAACTAAATTAATATGAGCCATACGGCAACACAATCATGCAAGAAAATTGTTTTTTAAATAACTTATAACAATTTCAAAAACAATTTNTAAAGTACAAGACGGATTTAACTTTTATTAAAATCAATAAATTCTTTTACAGTGTAGAAGCACTGGTGCAGGAGGTAGTTTTTAACCGCGGATTTGAAGATATTCAATTTCATTTGAAGATATAACACATATTCTTATAAATCTTTGTTCATGTTTTTCTGAAGCATATTCTCTTAATATTTCAACACGCACATTAACATAAACGTAAGCTTCCGCGGCCGGAGTCAATATAAGCTTGTTTGTCCCGGACAAACAAGCTTATACGCATATTAATGTTTGCGCCACGAAAAAACCATAGTGCTATATTCCATTAACGTCATTAACCGACCGCGATGGTGTAGTGGTTGAGTCGACACCGCTGTGCGGGAGAGTAGGGGTTCGATCCCTGCTCGGCGGAACTAGGTGATGTTTCTAGCTGCGGTTTCCCTCCCCCCTCCAGACCAATTCCGATCTAATAAATAGAGAATGCGTGGTATATTGCGGACCCTCAACACACTAATTAATTTTGTAAATCGTGTGAGTTGGCAATTCACGCGTGCTCTGTATATTCTCTATTGTGTCGGGTTTATGTCAACACGGCGATTCATTGGCGATGGACTTAAAAATCGCAGCCTCACACTAACAGGTGGAAACCTGTCGTTGCGCCGACATCTCTGCCACAGGGCGCAATTATCGAAGGTTACTCCTATTGCACTGTTGCATATTCTTTTGCATACACTTCTCGACGTCCGCTTTACATCTGTCACCGCGAATAACGCAATTGCGAAACCAAACGGGATTCTAAACGTTCGCCAGTATTTCGCTTTTGAGCGATTCCACGTGATCCCCTTCGCGCGTTTGGATTTGCGAGGGATATAAATCGCGCGTTTAACAGTTCGGAAAACGGGATTGAAATTAACGACATGGTGCGCCTCATTGAACGTCCCGTTTTGTGGCTTCGAATAATCAATAGCGAATGGATTTCACGAGGGGGAGTTCAAAAGATATTTCATAGACTGCGACGTCACGATTTAAACGATTTTAGAGAAAAAAGTGCAGAAATATATTTCTACAACATACTCCTTTATTACCTAATAAACCTTTCTACAAAATATTATGCGACATTTCCCCAAAAGATAATCACTTAACTTTCGCCAATCATTTGTTGGGAGTACGTAGACAAGTTTTTAACCGGATTAACTTATCGATTAAAAATGGAGACACACACAAATCTTTCGTATTTACCTCTAACACTTTGCATTTATTGAGGAACGAAAAAAATTATCAATAGTTTATCCGCATAGGTTCAATACGTAATGAGACAACGTCGAGGGATTTGAAAAAGCATTCAATGCCCTTTTTTCCTGAGGATTTCCCAAAGGTTTTGGGACCGTAAATAAAAATACCGGGTTGTGCCGGTCCCACCACCGGAATTGTTTTAAAAATTAACATTACGTACTTCTAAATAAATTATGATTTACACTTTTCCGATTATTTTTCTGTTGAAAATTCTATCACTTTGATAATTCTCTGTAAGATCGGTGGCACAGAACGTCAGTGGCGAGCGAATGTGCTAGAAACAGTGAAATGTCGAAGCACTATAGCACACGTTCCTTATGAAGGAGTGCGAATCTACGGAAGCGAAGGAAGGTTTATATTTTATATATAAGGAGTCATCCTTTCACAGATATTATTAGTTCGTCTCGTTGTTTCCAATGGGGAATAGTGATTTTTTTTTCGAAGTTAAAGAAACTTCCTTTTATTACAGTAATTCAACCCGAGATCCTATGAGACAGACTCTCTCATATATTTCACGTACGACTCTGATGTGGATCCCATTCAGGTAAAATTAAAACATGAAAATAACACGTGAGTGAGAGAGATCGACTCCTAAGTGAAAAGTGTCGCCAATGTGGCTGACTCACGTGTTATTTTCATGTTTTAATTTTACCTGAAGGGGACCCACATCAGAGTCGTACGTGAAATGTACGAGAGTCTGTCTCATAGGGTCGTGTGTTTTTATTACTGTTCTCTCAGAATATACAAACGTTAGAATGATGAATTTCTTTAATTATTTCTATCCGTCTCAATTTTCACATGGATCCTTCTTTGATCGTAAACGTTTTTAATAGATTTGAAAACCATACATCGCGACATTTCAAAGGAACCTCTGTCTCTGTCTCTCTCCGCATCCAGATGTATTGAATCTCGCGCCGCCGCCGCCGCTGCTGCCACCTGGCGAAGGGAGGGAGCCCCGTCATTTATCACCCGCCGACGAACGCGCATCTGCCGTCGCACGTGACGCCAAGTGATGGATGACTCACTTTTGTCTAAATATTTACTCACTCGCCTTCCTTCCACGCGAGAGCAAATGGCGGATGGATTTCTAAGGGCGAAGCTGTTCACTGCTGTCCATCGTGAAAAATGAAAGAGAAAAAGACGTCTCTTTCCCTTTTAAATGTTTTTTCAATGTCAGTTGGATCGGTTTCAACCTTCATTCTCACATCAAATGGATATTTTTTTATTTCAATCTCTTTGGACATTATCCATCTTCTTTATCTGTTTGTACTTCGTTTGCAACGTTTCGGACGTTCAACGGACAACGCCCGGCAGCACCGGCATTCGAACCAGGGTGCTTTGGTTCTTACAGGGGAGCACGTTGCCACTGGGCTGTGCACTCTCCAAAGAGATTGTAATAAAAATGATGATATAATTTCATTTCCTTTCATGCAGAGAAGAAGTAAACTACAGAATGACACGTATAACTCGGACCAAAAGTAATTTTAAAACCGAATTTGAGTTAAGTAGCGATTTTATTGCGGATAAAATGCCTTCGGGGCAAATGATAGAGAGAGGTAGATTCTCCAATATTCTAGAAGAGCATTGGTCGTAGAGGAAAATAAAGTATAGGAGATTTGGGTGCAAGGAAATAACCTACAATGTGAATTTTTTAAATTCAAATTGGTCAACAAATAAGAAAGTTATTGAAAATGAAAGAAAAATCTGCCATTATTTGTTATTGTCATTATTTTACAAATTTTTAAAGGTAACAATTATCACACTGACTACAACAAAAATGTATCTATTGTTGAGATGATTTTAAATCTACATTTCAAACTGAAATTGTGGTTTTTAACTCACAGTGCAGTGGTTGGCACACCTGCGGCCAGAGCAGGAGGTTCCGAGTTCGAGTCCCGGTCCGTCACAATTTTCACTTTTGGCTGTTGACGTTGTTAATTTGTGATTATTTACTAAAAGGATTGTTGTGAAAATTATAAAAACTAGTTTTGTAATGGTCGCGAACTGTCAAAATTAATATCGCACAAAATGTGCAAATAATCTTGTCCAAACAACCGCTAATTAATTTTTTATTTATTTGTTCCCGAAAGCTTCTGTCACGTGGATTTTATATTTTGATGATATGAAACGAAAAAATTCGGTGCTTTTTTTAATCGCGGTATTGAAAGCAAATCCGTATAAAAACAGCTCCCGCTAATAAATGATCGTCTGAATCGAAAGATTGTATTGTTATCAAATAATAATAATAATAAATTTATTGTCAAAAAAGCAGCACAAACTGCGTCGTATGACCACGTGGAGGACAATAAACTAATTTACTCTCCAGAAGCAAGCAAGGGACCATCCCATCAATTCCGATCAAGGGCCCTAAGGCAGAGGCGGATTCAAAAATTTCAGCAAAAGTTCCTAGATAAGATAAAAAGTTAGCTGCGAGTTATAATACATATATAATGTCAATATGTTTGTAATTTAACGCAAATATGTTTGTAAATTTACATGTACAAGTTATTATCGAACTATAGATTATTCTGAGTATAGTGTTTAAAAATCATAAGATTTTAAAAAACACTAAATTCACGATTTATTGTTACAATAAACACGCCCCTAGACAAAGCCTAGAGAA
Source organism: Laupala kohalensis (assembly GCA_002313205.1). NCBI lineage: Eukaryota > Metazoa > Arthropoda > Insecta > Orthoptera > Trigonidiidae > Laupala > Laupala kohalensis. Next base: position 30,965 of record NNCF01127037.1, read on the forward strand.
CCTGTATAAGAAATCCGCCTCTACTCGAAGGAAAACCGGATAAAAACCCGGGCCAGGATGGGGCTACAGAATTTATGTACACAACCGTGCCAAAGTTGAGTACACATAAAACTAAATTAATATGAGCCATAAGACAACACAATCATGCAAAAAAATAGTTTTTGAAATGGTTTTAAGTTATTTTGCATTTATGATGTCGATTTTTGTTATTAGCGCTTGTGAAGAATGTTTCCAACCATATTTTGTAGAACCCACAAACGCATTACGAATCCTGAGTGAATTCACTGAGGGACACAAGACTCCTCTTCCCCTCCAAATATTGAAACGAAAAGAATACCTTTTTGAACTTGACTGAGTTTAAGTCTTTCTTTCTGGCACTGATAATAATTTATTTATCTACAAGGGTGTAGTGCTTGGAGGCAGATAAAAAGAAGACATAATAAAATAATAAAAGTTTAAATCACGAATCATCGCCTGAATATCTATAAAACACACACTCTAAAGGAATAATATGTTTAGAAAATCAGTACACGCAGTTACAATGAGAAAGAAATGAGATTCGAGAAATTAATTATATACTTGAGACCTATATGTGTGTATACACATTCACTTGTGTCCGCAAACTGTACGTTTTTTCATCATTAAAAGAGAGAGACATTCAGAAGAGTAGATAAAAATTAGTGTCTGATAAAATACATAACTGAGTACATACGTTTTGGAGATTGCAGCGATAAGGAAAGTTGAGATCTGCGACGTCAATGACGTAAGAAGAAAGGGGTGTGACGTCATATGTGTAACGAAGTGATTAACGCATGGGAGGTACAGGTACCGCTCCTTGTGAGCAGCTGAGGAAACTGAAGGACGACGAAAGAGCTGAAGACGTATACGTAAGAACTTCATCAAATTATCTACTGAAGTTCAATCAATAGATCAGCGTGTTTCAACTAATCTTAGCTTGAGGGTCACTTTCTATACACTTTCGATCGGTCGGTCACGGGATGGGGTTACCACATGTTTCTTCCGTGTTCCCTTTCCACACGTGGAGAAGACGTTTGATAATTTCCGGGAATCGAACCCGGCGTGCACACAATACTGTGTTGCCGTCTCAGGTCTCGATGCAAATAGTTGTAGAAGGCGAACGGGTGGTGTAGTGGTTAACACACCTGCAGTCAATGCAGGAGTCCCGGGTTCGATTCCCGGCTCGTCGCAATTTTCATCAGATCGAAAGAGTTTGACGAAATGTTTCCCAACAAATAAAACTAATTTTGGTGATATATATTTATTTGTAAAGCGATAGTTTGATTCTCATCAATAAATTTATATTATTATAACCTTCAAAAATACTACTTTAAAAATGTTTAATTTTTAGCTTTATAATGAGGTTTTTTCATATAGTTTGGTATCACGGGGTAATTTCAAACACAATTTTCTCTTTTCCCACGCCAGACGTGCCTCATGTAATCTGACGGTAAGCCAGTTAAATATCCTGACGGTGTAAATATGTCACTTAAAATATTCTGGCGGTAGGTAATTGGACGAAAGCGAAACTTCGGGAGATAAGGGGAAAATCCTTTAAGCAGAGGAGAGAATGTGGAATGTACGAAATTAATTTAAATAAATCACAACATATGGAAATTGTTGCTGTAATGTAAATAAAATAAAATTTGGATAAAAATAATTGTTCAACCCCTTACCACGTGGTGAATTGTAATGAGTTACGACTCGTGAAACTCATCGATCCTTCGTCGCCATCTTGGATCTGCGATAGACGAGGATCACTCTCCTTCAGAGCGAAATATAAACAGACTCTCGAGAAACAAAAGTCACTAAGCAAAACCGACAATTAAGAACAAATTTCCGAAAAGGATAATTCCATTTTGCAATATCGCCGGCACTCGAATCCGAAAAACATTGAAATCGATTATTCACTACCGCGCTGAAATTTTAATTCTCCAATTACAGTGCTGCCGGATCCAGTTTGTTGACGCCATCCGGTCGCTGACAGCCAATGAAAGTTCTGAAATCCGATTAACACAAGAGAGAGGGAGAGAGAGAGANACAGACGCTTCTTCGAGAATCTTTTCGATCATAGTAAACATTGCGTTGCTAACCGTGTCTTATATTAGAATTAGCGATACCAATGAACTGCAAGTATATACAGCGCACACGCTATAAGAAATACATACGTGGCCAAGGTCTCCCACACAGTCGCCATACGGTTATTAATTTATTATTCCCAAAATAAACTAAATTACTAAAATGTGCCGCAAGAACCGAGCGTGTAGTTGAATTAAACCTCGTTAGGTCGCGTCGTCCGCGGCTGGCAAAATACCTCTTCTTCTATTGTATGCGAACCTTGTAAATGAATCTGTTCCTTTTAGAAAGAAACCCGAGAGGATGGGGTGTAGACGAAACTTTAGAGATAAATTTTATTGTTGTTTGCCCAAATTTCTGGAATATCCGAATTCGTTAGAGAGCATTGGCGTTGAATTGCTTCGTGACGTACTTCATTCACCCTAATAGACATTTGGCAAATAGCGAACAAATTGAAGAGTTGAATGGATCACAGCAACGGAATTCCCGAGAGCTCAGAAATACAGGCTGATTATAATTAAAGTTCAACTTTCGAAAAACTGTAAAAGAAGAACCGCTGCCCAGAATGACCTGAAACTTGAACTGAATGTACTCGAGGAAAGGGGAAATGGTATGGCGTAAGAAAAAAAAAGTCAAATTTTAGCAAAACCATGAAATCAGTTTTTAATTGTCCGGAGGCCAAAATCCACAAAAATAACAATGAAATCGCGAGACATGTTCAATATGTTGTCCGCTGTTTTCTGCCAAAAGTTGAAACCGAAGAAACAGCATTTTGCCAACAACCGATCGGAGTGTCTCAGGGGTCACGTTGTGAACTGGTAGAAGGAAATTCAACATAAAAAAAACTCAAGTTATGATGTAATATTTTATGTATTAAACACAAAGAAACCCAAGTTGTAGAGCAGGATATTTTCTATTTTTTCCATTATATATCTTAACATTAAGGTTTTTTGTTTTTTTTGCAAAATCGGACTGCGGATACGCCAGAAAATTGTATAAATGTGCATTTTGTGTGTGTTTTTAGTGCATCGCTACACTATTTTCTTTAATATTTGCGGTTCTAATGGTCGTAGAAAAATAAAAAATATAAAATACTTTTTAATGAATAAAAAGTATCGAACTGATCCGGTATCAAAAATACTTTAAAAATAAATTCTAACCTCAAAAAAACAAAAAGTATGAAAATAGGAGAAAACATGTACGTTGATGCTATAAACGCGTGGTTAAAATTTCATTGAGAAATTTGTAATTTTACTGCTACAATCGGCATTTCTCGAAAATATTCAAATTACCTCCAATTTATGCAAAATCATCGTAGGGCAAAAATTGTTGTTTTTTTTAATTTGTAGCTTTTTATGTTCTTTCTTGTGATCATACGCAACTATTTGTTACTTTATTTAGAATGCCCATTTTTAGGACTTGAAAATTTTTCAATTTTCATTTTTTGCTATTTTTTTATTTCTTTGACATAAAACACATCTTATTGGAAAGTTTTTAATGAAATGAATATATTTTAACTACATTTCGTCGGTATAGTCACAAAAATGTAATAAGCATTCAGTTTTAAGAAATTCGAATGTCCTGTCAATATAACACGAGGTACAACTAACCTCACTTTTACGGACGATGGCGAAGTTAAAGCGTTGGCTACAGTGAGTATAAGCTGTGTATGGACATCAAGCCAGTTAGACTGACAAAAAATAAATATGTAAATAAATTAAATATATTAAAATAAATTTAAAAAAATATATAANGTGTCAAAGTCACGAGAATCTCTTCGAAGCATTTCTCATTCGTCACTAGAAAGAGAGAAATGTCCAAATATACGAGACGTTAAGAAGTTGAAATCCTATCATAACGGTGATAGCGTATTTCCGTTCATGGGATTTTGTTTTTTCTAAAGTTAAATGAAACCTGACTTCGCGTGTAGGTGACGAAAGCTGTAAGTAAGCAAATCTTTTCACACTCTCAGTGTGTTTCTCAAATAAAACAATCTTTGATAAAACGGCGTGATCTCACTTTCTTTTTTTTGCTCGTCTCCCTCCAGAGAGGTTTCTGTAGCGTGATGGCAGCGTTATCGCCAGACCATGAACTCGACCTTGAGGCGATGCAACGGAACGACCTTGGATTGAATTCTTATCCCTCTAGCGGATGGAAAAAGTGACCGAATAATCTGACTAATTTGCATCGCCATTACTGGTCATCCACACAATTCGCTTGAAATTATTACATAACAAGCGAATAAGATAAAAAAAAGTAGGTTCTATAGTTTGTCATCTACTTAGACTAAAGGTATGTCTACATTTGTATAAATGTATTGCAACTTTTGGAAAGTGTGACACTTGCATGAGATCATTTCTATTTCACTTCGCGATGTGTATCAGGAAATTCTTGTTGTATCGCCAGGGAAGAAGGCGAATTGATATACTAATCGAAACTAAACAGGTTAATATAATTCAGGTAATGTTCTTCAAGTTCCGTAGGTATCTTTCAATTTAAAATTATGAAATGTAAGGGATTAGATCTTTGCGAATAACTCTCACTCATGTCAGGAATGAAAAGTGTTACATAGCGTGAAAATCATTAACGTATTAACGCAAAGACAAGAAGAAATAAGAGATGAAAGGAAACACAGGGTTTATTTACAATGTTTACAATAACTGTTCAAAATTACGTCCGCCAACAGTGATACACGCTTAACAGCGTCGGTGGAGCGATTGGCATACAAATTCAAAGATGCCAGGTATTTCACGCACACATGCAGTAGATACGGATATTCGAGCAACGTGATTCTCATCTGAGTCAAGTGGAGTCGCATAAACAAGACTCTTCAGATGTCGCAATAAAAAGTAATGTTTGCACCTCACCCCTATTCAGTATGTGATTGTTTCAGTGTCGTGTACGGCTTTGTACCATGAATCTGGGCTCATTGTGTATAAGTTAACAATGTAACATGAACTCAGTGGAGTTATGAAAGTTTGAGGTAATTGGAGCAGATTAGCATCTGGAAATGAGAAACTCAATATGGCATTGTTCTACCTGCGCCATGTTCATCTTCAATCGTTTTTTAGTGTTTCTCGAAGACTCTATTTTCTCTTTAATAGACACACCCTTACTCTATTCTCATCACTACAAAATGAGAGTGCTGAAAGAGAAGATACTTTAGCCTCAACTATAAACAGAGACCAACAAATGCGAAAGCAGCAGACGCGTACGTCCGAAGTCATGGGGTAACAATCTAGGAATGATCCCGGCATTTACCTTAAGCAATCGAGGAAAACCCAGAAAAACCTCAATAAGAGCAACGGGTTAGTACCGAACACACAATACAAAAAGCTAAGTGACACTAAATTGTACAAATCGAATATATACGCAAGAAAAGTTACGAAATAAATATTAAAAATGATCCTCCTGACACTTTCCATTATATTTTGTCCTCAATTGCACTCTCCGTTAATGGTGACGGTGCGGGAAGATTACGTTGAAATTTGTGTTTGGTGTTTCAGTTACGTGGCCGACGTGCAGTTGGTAGCAGTGCGCCAGAGAACCATGTCTGTGGGAGGGCGTTGCCAATTGTTGCATTGCAATGGGTGAGTAAAGTAACACACAACAGACAGACTTGATTCCTTTCGTCCACACCTCCTTCAACGAACTCTTCAAAATGAGTGCCAACGTTCCTGAAATGTTCGTTACGAACAAACGTGAAGCAAAAACAGGGCCAATTAATGAAAATCGGTAAGCACTACATTTTCAAACATAATTTGTTGACATAGCTGGATCTTTGTTGAGATGGATTAGTAAACAACATTCCGTTTTGTTTGCCAACATTTTTCTGGGGATCATAGTCCTTTGATCTCATCTTAACAAGTATCTGGTTGCACATCCTTAATTACTAATAATGTTTACATTATTCTCCTACGTTATTGTGCTATCATGTTATACAGTTATTTTATATTTATGATTTGGTTGCTGCTTCGTTGCCGTGATAAATAAATTAGACGTATGAGCAAAGTAATACTGCGCGAGGGCTCTAATGACCTTGCCGTTGACGAGCCCTAAAGCCTATGGAAAATCCGCCACTACAGAGATGATATACACAACCGTGCCAAGGTTGCGTACAGTTAGAAATAAACTTTAATAAATAAAAAGGATTTAAAACAACATGCATTGGAAAATGAATTTAATGAGTATCTAGAGTGCTATAACAATGGCGGCACGAAGTATAAGAGAAATTAACATCTCACCCGAAATCATACGGAATACTGTATTTATGGGTAAATTGAATCTCTCATTAAGTTATTTTATTAAAATCAGTAAATTCTTTAACATTGTAGAAGCAATAGAGCATTAGAAAAATGTTAACCGCTAATTTCAAGGGATTCAATTTATTAATATCTTTTATAAACAATTAGAATTGAATGATCATATAAATAGTGTAGTAACAAGCCGTGGATTTGTCTTTCATCCTAGGCCATAACTGCTTCAATATTTCTTAAAATTAGTTATATGATGATGGTTGCATTTTCATAATCAAAATATTATCTTGCAGTTTAGTTTTATTGGCTAAGCAAGAGCTTTTCTGGCCTCATTGTTTTGTAATCATCATGCTGAGAATTGTTCTAAGTGCGCTGTCACCCTGCATTTTACTGAAATAGAGCATATTTATTTCTTATTGGCTCAAGACATTGAATATAAAATTATGTTAAGTGAATGCGACGTGGATTTTTTTTTTTGACGGGGTTCGCTGATGATCTGGAAATATCGAATACTTTTGTCACGTCATCTTCACTAATGAAAATGAAATAGTTACATACGAAACCTTAAACATAATAATAGAATTTGGATAATAAAATGATTTTCAATATTTAATTAATGAAATATTATTTTCCACACACATACTGTTTTATATTCACATTCCAATTTATTTCTGTCATTTGTTCGTTGTCGATTGAAAATTCTATTGAAACTTGCATCAAGTTGGGTTTCTGTGAATCAAATGCTCATGTGGAGATACACACAAACATGCTGTCTCAGTACCGGCTGGTTAGTCCGTAAGTCATAACCAATAAGAAATGGTTACAAAATGTACCCTCAATTTGGTAAGAAATACGTCATAACGAAAATAATTTGGTTGAGCGAAACAAAATATAGACCTAAGACCCAAAACACTCTACGTTCTGATTCTATTTTAGCTCATCAAATCACAAAATATATTTCAAAAGCAATTTTCATGCGGAATTAGAAAAATTAGAGAAATTTTTTCTTCTGAAAAAAAGCTGAAATGGCATTTCGCTCTTCTTATTCAATATATTTATTAATGGCGATAATAATTTATTGAACCACATAGATCATTACAATGATGTATGGCGAGTCATACTAATAATAATAATAATAATAAATTTATTGTCAAAAAACAGTACAAACTGCGTATGACCACGTGTAGGGAAAAAAAACCAATTTACTCTCCGGAAGCAAAAGCAAGGGACGTATTCCATCAATTCCGATCAAGGGCCCTAAGGCAGAGGCGGATTCAAAAATTTCAGCAAAAGTTCCTAGATAAGATAAAAAGTTAGCTGCGAGTAATAATACATACTAACAATACGCAAGAACAATAAATCTTACATATAAGAATAACAACAATATAGTAGTGTTAAATACATTTAACAATATTAATTTAACTTTGTTGAAGTGGAAGTTACCATAAGGATACAATTATTTTTTCCTATTATAGAATATTAATATTTATTTAGGCTAGGGTTATTAGATATCTATGGTAGGAATTCTGTTATTTTATTTTCATTTTATTAATTAATGTCAAGGTCTATATTTTTGCTAAAACAGAGTAATTTAATGTAGTTAGATCTTTTCCTGCATCATGGGTCACCTTCTGCACCTGTATTCTAATGATTACCTGCGACAGATTGTATGTCATACATTAGTTATTGTCATTGAGGAATTCTTGTACACCGTAGTAGAGTTTCTGTTGTAAGAATTGTTTGAGTTTTGTTTTTAATGGGTTCAGTGTATTAACGCATTACATAGCTGTACACCTGCATTATGAGTGCTTTTGAGTGGATGTTGTCTGTGGTTGATGGATATTTCTGGCCTCTCTAGTGTTATGAACGTGAAGAATTGATTTAAATCTGTAGAGTGGACTTTTGTCTAGTACTTCCTTTTTTACGAAGTTTAGTGTTTGAAAAATGCAGTGGAAGTATTACCCGTCAGTACTATCGATAGCCATACATACCATTGGGGTTTAGCGAGCCCTATCGTATGATGTGATAGGAGTGAAGATGGTGATAATAACAGCCCTACAAAAAAAAAAGAAGTATATATCTGTACCAGATACCCGGGTATATGGATTCGACGTATTTTTTGATGCTGAGAACGATGCCGTTGTCTCCAGAAAGATCCATCGTCAATTTTTAGTTATCGCCGAATTACCTCTGCAGGTTTTAATGAAAAAATGACAATTTTACAAGTAACGTGGAAGTGCCCTGTTTGCAAAAACACGAAGGAAAGCTAATAGAACAAAATTTGTACTAGGATTCATTAAAATTATAAATAAAATTATCTGGGATTCCCAACTGTCGAAGTTTAATGTTTGATGGAAACTTTGCACAATGTGTAATAACTCGGATCATCCAGTAACTTTCCCAGGTGATAGAACAGAATACGCTTTAAAGTAAAGTATCTGATAGAGGCGGAAGAGCCTGAACACTCATTTTTTAAATAAATGTAGCATAAATTTCGCTTATTCAAAGACATGTATTGCGTCAATAAACGTGGGACAGGTTGAATTTAGTTTCCATCAGATTTTGCTTTCTCACTCGTGTAGGATCTGAATATTCTTTTGGGTTATTTGCTTGGAAGATTTTTTTTATTGTTCTTTGTTACTTTACCCTCTTAGGACGCGTTACTTGAAATATCGCCATTTTTCATTAAAACCTGCTGAGTTAATAATAAATAATAATAAATTTATTGGAAAAAACAGTACAAACTGCCATGTATGACCACGTGGAGGACAATAAACTAATTTACTCTCCGGAAGCAAGCGAGGGTCGTATTGCATCAATTCCGATCAAGGGCCCTAAGTCAGAGGCGGATTCAAAATTGTTTTTGCATAACTTCCTAGACAAGATAAAAAGTTAGCTGCGAGTTATAATACATATATAATGTCAATATGTTTGTAATTTAACGCAAATATGTTTGTAAATTTACGTGTACAAGTTATTATCGAACTATAGATTATTCTGAGTATAGTGTTTAAAAATCATAAGAATTGAAATAACACTAAATTCACGATTTATTGTTACAATAAACACGCCCCTAGACAAAGCCTAGAGAACCTGTATAAGAAATCCGCCTCTACCCGAAGGAAAAACGGAGAAAAACCCGGGCCAGGATGGGGCTACAGAATTAATGTACACAACCGTGCCAAAGTTGAGTACACATAAAACTAAATTAATATGAGCCATACGGCAACACAATCATGCAAGAAAATAGTTTTTGAAATTGTTATAAGTTATTTAAAAAGTGCTACAGCAATGGCGTGATAAAGTACAAGACGGATTTAACTTTTATTAAAATCAATAAATTCTTTTACAGTGTAGAAGCACTGGTGCAGGAGGAGTTAATTCGGCGATAACTAAAAATTGACACGATGGATCTTTGTGGGGACATCGGCATCGTTCTCAGTATCGAAAAATACGTCGAATCCATATACCCGGGTATCTAGTGCAGAGATATTTTTGTGTGTGTGTGTGTGGGGGGGGGGGCTGTTTAATCCATGTGACGACGGAGGTTCCCCTGACCCCCGTTGAGAATTATTCCATTGCGCAGAGGGCATCTCCGCTGCATTCTCCGTTGTTTTGTTTTGGCACGCCGTAGCTTCTGCTTGCGTGATACACAGAGGATGCTGCGTGCGTTTGTTTACAAGATAATCATCCTTTCGCTCTTTGAACGGGTCTCAAAGTCCGACTCATGGACTCTTCTCATCACTATTACTCAAACCGTATCTTTCACTACAGTCTAATAGTCTAGACCACCTTGTTCCAGGGATTTGATTATTATTACACATTATATAAGAACACCGATAAGACATTTCCATGACTAATTTATTGTACTAATTATGTACCATTATTTTAATAACAAATTATTCATTTTATATCCTTCTATTTATTTATTTTAAGTATCTTGGAGGAAATGTCTCGAAACCTGAATGGAAGATGTAGTACTCTGCCAGTCCATTTCATCTGCATCCAAATTGTTAGTGTTGGGATTTTTGTCAAAAGGAATTTGCCCTGTCGTCACGAAGTAGATGTCTTGAAGTATTATGTGCGTGACGTCATTGAGAATATACTTAATTTGTTGAGTTGTGTCATGGCAACGTAGAATATTCTTCGTGATTAGTAATCACACGTGGGTTCTGTTCTATTCTCTATGAGTGTTTCTTTTCTGTATTGGCTTTTCGGGAATCGCCGAGACAAAACGTTTCGGCCGTGCTTCTGATAAGAAGACGCGGAAGGTATTTAATGCCCAAAAGATGATGTCCGAAACGTCGATTCTCGGTGCAACGAGATTCCGAAAACACGAGACTGCGACCGCTCCAATCTTAAAAAGTTTTTCTTTTAATTTTGTCTAATCTCACAAATGTTTATTCTCCACACTTCTTTTTAATGCGCTTCAAGAAGTAAAAGGAAGTATAACTGTTTCACAAGGAGACATGGGCGTAGCCAAGCGGGGATACCACCCCCCACCCTGAATACTCAGAAATGAAAATGAAAAGCTAAAATCAATGTCATTAAAATTTTCGTGGTGTAATCACATCTGGTCAACAAATTCGTATGTGAATCTAAGATAAATTTGGTTATTCGTAATATCGTAATGGAAATAAAGCTGCGATATCGCCCCACCTGCAATGCAAGCTGGTTCACAAATATCTGAGTTGAGAGGATGTATCCGCGATATTATGCAAATAAATATAATGAACCTGATTCAGAGAGCGCACATTTTTATGTTCTGGATGATTTATCTGATAACGCGCCATTTTCGTCTTTTCATCAAGGAATAGCTGTTAGTAAAAGTAGAGACTTATCCCCCACTGCCTCGAAACCTGGCTACGCCTCTGCAAGGCAGGGTGATGGACGAATAACATTCAACTTCGACAATAAATGGATAACCAAGGAAACCACCGCATTTCGATCGGAATTTTCTCTCTGTTGCGCTTTTCAGCCACTTTGTGGTGTCACTTAGATTGTAGTCGGGGGATCCAGTATGACCCACTGCTGGTGTTTGCCCGGGTCGACAGCTCAGCACTCGAAGTAAATAGATTGATTTCGTAATCAAACGAAGAATGCTTTTACCCATGTTCACAAATTCATTTGAAAGCCTCTGCTGTTTTTCATAACCACGAGTGATACGAAAATTGCGACTAATCCAGTGCATAAATCGACGAAATCGAAATAAATCACAGCACTTCGTGGCGTTACGGTTCGTCTCTTCTATTGGGGTGCTTGTGCTTCTGCCGGTGCTTGTGCCTATATTTCGTTTTCTGCACCCCTCCTCTTGTATTTATTCAAGTCCTTGTGCTTGTATTTATTGTCTCTATGTGGTCCGGTTCTTCACTGGACGTTCTGTGCAACTGCGCCTTTGGGACTCAATTATTCTCGTGCGTACCCTTGTTCTGACCTTGAGAGTCACAGAGACAATGTCGCTTGCATTTGTACGAGAGAATGGAATAGTAGGAGCAGTAGTAAATGCCGGTGCATATACAANAATTATTCTCGTGCGTACCCTTGTTCTGACCTTGAGAGTCACAGAGAGACAATGTCGCTTGCATTTGTACGAGAGAATGGAATAGTAGGAGCAGTAGTAAATGCCGGTGCATATACAATCGTACAGTCGCGTGTTAGACGCGTGATAGAACGTAGCGTGTGGATGTGATCGTTGCTCTCAGAGTGGTCGTATCGGGACGGCGTCGTGATTGTGCGTGTGATGTAAGAGAAAAAACGAACGACAAGAATGTCTGGCTGCGCGCCGCTGTATATAAGAAGCTTTTAGTAAAAGTCTGGTGAAGTACGAGTGAAGTGAACCAACAGGGAATCATCTACTTCCGCAGTGATGGCTGTTCGGGATCTCGTCGGCTCCTTCTTCCAGTATGTAACTTACTTCTTCTTGCGCGTCGTCGAGGACGAAATGGGAGTCACGTTGCTACGGAGACGGCAACAAAAAAGTTAATTTGATTAGTAGTTTGAAAATTTACTATAAAGTCATGAAAAGTTTGTTTTAATTAACTTTTTTTTTTCTTCTAATATTAGACTTATAACTAAGGTTTATTCTTATAACCTAGTAATGAGAATCCGTTTAATTGCGCAAAACGATTTAAGGGAAGATTGGAAGAGAAAATCTCCTTTGAGATACTTAACTTTTTCTGGAGAAGGGAAATGAATCCGTTCTGTGTCAGATGTGCGTCGGAAGAAATTTTGCGACCTTAACATTACATTAAAAAATGTTTGTTTTTTTAGCGAAGTAAAGAAATTTCGAACGAATTCTTGTTCAATTGAAATAAAATCGTACAAATTGGATATGAATAGCTAAGAGCAATTATAAATGCTTGTGAACAACTTGAGATAAAAACGGGTTTGGTGCCATTGAGTACTGGAATAAAATAGCAATTGACGTGACGGTTTTAAATACAACATATCTCTCCCAACACGTTTTCCCCTTCTGTCGTATACCGAAAACGACGCTTCATAGAAACTGATTTCGTACGCAATCATATTGCATCTGTTGTTGTTGTTGGAGTGTGAGAAATGAATCGCTAACTTTCCCTTGGCTTGTTGATGAACGAAGCGGGGGGGTTTTCCCTCAGACCACCTTGACAGTTACTCTAGAGCTATCAATCAGGCGAGAAACTTCTTCGTCTCAAAATAAGTATAATGTACTTGATGAAGAACCAAATACGTGGAAGGAAAGAAAACGAGAGACTTTGGATGATGTGGTTTGAGGACTCGCGTTTGTCAACGTTGACTTGTCGTCATGTTTATACTCCGCACGTAAGAGAAGCATTTTATATTGAAATCACAGCAGTGCGCTTGATGCGGTAGGCGAGAAACATGTCCTACATCTTTAATTTGTTTGTTGAATTTTAGTTCTTTTTACGATTGTTCAGTATTAATTAGAATAGAATAAGAATTCTGTCGTTAATTAACAAATACAAAATGAGGTTTCCAAGGCTTTTATATCTAGATAATGAATTAATTTTAGCTTAAAATCTATACTGTTCTAAATGAAACTGTACATTCAAGAAGTGAAAATACTAATCAATACTGTGAAAATATTGTCTGTAAATGTACTTAGTGATAACACTACTTAGTAATAAAAGTTTAAATTCTGTAAAATGATTTCATAAAGTGGAAAGTGGACTCTGTTGTTGTTGTGGCAGTGCATTAAAAAAAATCATTCAAGCTATGATATACACATTGACTGAAGTCAGGTTGCCAACTATTCACCAGAGTAGTTCTTATTAACTAATAATTTATTGTGCCGATTTTTACTGTCGGACAAGGACAATTATTTTGTGATTTCAAAACTTGATAATAAATTAAAATTGTCGTTTCACTCTATTCACAAGGGTCGCATTGTCTAGAGTCAAGTACCATTTCCGTCAGAACAGTATTTTCCACTGTTTTCGAGTAAATACTCCGTAAGGTACGAAAATCTTAACGTCATTGCATCGTTCCTATTTCCATTTCTTATGTTTAAGTAGGTTTTATCTC
>NNCF01127037.1:45347-55467 GCA_002313205.1 Laupala kohalensis
GACACCGCCGCCGCTTCCAATCTAAAGAAGATGACGGAAAGAAGAGATCGTTTGGGACAATGGGCGTTTAGCGAAGAAGACAATATCAGTCCAGGGACACATCGCGGTATAGACCACCTACGGAACCCTTCCCTCAACAAGGTACGAGCTAGTGACAGACGATGATAGACGTCTGTCTGGCGCAGCCACAGCTGTTGTGCGCTGCGCTGCGTTGCATTGCGTCGCGCTGCACTGCACTGAACAGCTGTTCGCCGCCACGGCCCCCTTTCCTGTCATTGCGTGACGTAACCTCTCTTTTGTCGTTGCGGCTGTTCCTCCCAGTATAGAAAGTCATTTTTATTATTTACTCGTCTACTTTACAACCGATTATTAAAAAATGCGAGGAAAATACATGTTTACTGACGAAATTTGTCATTTTTTATGCTAATCAGATAAGTATTTTATGACTGGCATGTGATAAGATATCGTCTTACTTACGTAAGTTTATTGCACAGATTTCCGTAATATGATTCGACACTAATGTTGGTAGGCGGGCGAGGAAGTAACAAGTGCTGGCAAAGCAACAAGTCTTTCAATGTTGATAATTGAGAATAAGACGTGCCGGAAAATGTTTCAATATTTCTGATTATGACATGATTTTTTTTCTTTTTTTATTCGTATTAATTTGTACCGTTACTTTACAAAATAGACTTATTCCGGTAGAGTTCAGTTTCATTAGAAATTAAGTTGAGTTCTAAAATCTCTGGGCAATACTTGTATTTGTGTAATCTTCTTTATGAGCACTTTTTTAAAATGTGGAAATGAAGTTTCTCTGAGTGCATTTTTGTATCTTTTTGTTGTTGATTGAGGCTTGAGCTTTCTTCTCTTTCTCTTCCTGTAATTGCTTTCACTAATCCTCCTTCGTTGTTGCAACAGGGATTGGAAATCAATGTAACGCACTATTTCCTTCCTCTATGGCTTCTAAAATTTTAGTCCATTTTCGTCGTTTTAAGTTTTGTTCGACGAGACGCAAGAAGAGAGTCGGTTTGAACCTTGAGCTGCATGCAATGATCATTGTTTTATTTCCAGGTAGTAATTAAAGGCTGAAGAGGTTAATTGGCAATTTACTTTTACCAGTTAGATAAAATATGATAGAAAATATCAGTTGAGAAACAAAATAAATATCGAATCTAGCGTTATAAATAAAACTTAGAAACGTCACCTTCTGCAATTCATTCTAATAAGCTAACAACAATTAATGGTTATAAATAATTAATTATTGCTATCTTGACAATCTGTAAGGAAAATAAACATTTACTCTTCCAGTCGTAAGTAGAGAAATCCAGTTGTAAGTTACATGAAAAAACAACAAATACTTAAAATATCGATACAAATACAAGGATCATAAAAAGCTTATTCGAATAAAGTGTTAGCTTTAAAATTAAAATAAACTGATAAATGCGGTACAAAAACCAAAATTAATATTGTATTCGAATGTTGCTTAAAAAACGAACATCTTTAGAAAAAAATCCAAACTATTATTGTTATACAAAATTCACTTAAATTATGCGACAAAATTGATCATCGCACTATTTATAATAAATCGCCCATCAATGAAACACTTAATTCGAAGTGAGAGAGAGAATCTCTTTTGAAGATTTGCATATTCCCAATATCATTAGATTAACGTGATTCTGTTGAGGATGGTGCTCATCTCCAAAAGGCTCTTTGTGGATGTTCGAGAAGCACATTCAAAGAATCTGGGAAATGGAAATTGTTTCAGTTTGTGCTGTGGTATTTTTTTCTGTCTAAATAGATTGCTGGGAAATAAAGAAAAGTAGTATGTAGAAAGGACGAGACAGAAGGAAAAGGGAGGTGGACACGAGAGCCAAAGTGTGTGTGTGGACTAAAATTAAGTCATCGGACGCGCTGTGAGTCTAAATATTTCTCAACTTCCTGAACATAAACGCAACAAGGTCTAATCATGTTTGATTTTGTAACCGCTGCAGCGCGTAGTAATTTACTTGGTGATTGGTTTGACGTGACATAATGTTCTTATTTGAATTTCAGATTTTTTTAATGGTATGAATTATGGGATGGATGGTGGGGGAGGGGGGGGGGTTGTTGCCGAGAGGCGCAATTGCGGACTTTAGAACGTTTCGTGTCTTTTTCTACGGGGAAAGAGTTTAGTGGAAAGAACAGCGGCTGCGGTTGGTTGCCTCTTTGGTTTTTCACTGTCCACAAATAGCCCACCACGAGTCCTTATCCCGTTGGTTGGTCGGTCGGTCGCTTGACTGCGCTGTGTGCTTGCGCCCTGTGTGGTTTTTCCCCCGACGTGCAGTCTTTTGTTTCATTTTCATTCATTTGATGCGTCTACAGGCGAAGATGAAAAGAGCACAGTTGAGCGCTGACAACGACAGACCTTCCTAAATTTCCTCCTCAAGTTTTTCTTTAAGGTGGTACTAGCGGAAGCAGAGTAACGTATTGTACTTTTACTTATTGTGCTTTCAACTTGGAAAACATACGTCACCAGAACCATTTTAATGAAATATTTGCTATTGTAATTGACCGTTTAATACATTGCGTCTCATGGAGAAAACACTTAATTTCAAAAAAAGAAAAAGAAACAATCAACTTTGAAATGACGAAAAGTAAAAATGGAAGGTTACTTTGATTCGTTAAAAAGATACTACTAGAAATTCTCTATGCCACCGGACATTCGAGAAAGTTCTTTGGCTTTTCCTTTGAGGGAATCGGTTTCATTTCAAACACGACTCAAACGAATTCCTGAACATTGTTTGTACTCTATACTCTAATAAGAGTGATAAATAGAAATTAAATAATTTTTTTCTCTTTAAGAATTTCATCAATAGCATTCGACTCAACCTTCCGCCCTTAGAGATAAAGTAGGGTGAAGTTTTACACAACTGTCTTAAATAAATGATAGTAATCAAGTAGATATTATTTAACTATCCCAAAAAGATATATTGTGTTTTATTTACAATGTTTTATCTATACTCATCCAATTCATAGAGTTTGAATAAGTATTATTCTCCATCTTAATCCCTGATGTGTATAAAAAGATTATTTTTTTTCTTCGCTAGAAAAGCTCCCTGCGTTTCATGTTCTCATCTTTTAAGAGCGGAAAAATTGCGTTTTACGGCAAATGGAAACACTGCTTTCTGCTCCTGTTGCTATCAAAGCGAGTTTAATTGGTTGTTCGCGGGACCTCTCCACAGCTCTGCGTCTCGCGTTTTTAAAAAAAAAATTATTTCATCACACCCAGTTTAAAAATTAAATTCTGAAGGTTTTTACTTTCTTGTATTTTGGGTGAATAATATTTTTGACAGAAGTTTTCATTACTTCGTTATAATACCCCCAGATTTTGCGTTCGTGTCACTACTACTACAGAAGGACGTTCCAACTACATACAAACAAATTACTTTCCAACAAGTTTTATAATGGAGACGCGAATATATTATCTTACTAATGTAAAACATACTTCATCAAATTCTCAAAAGCACAGATTGGAGGAGAGGAGGAAACGAATGGGAGAACAGCAACGTAAGACGTTATTTCAAATTTACTTAATACACATTGAAATAACTCAGACAAGTTATCCAAAATTTATAATTGTTTATTTCGGTTTTCTGCTTTGATGGTTTCTTTTTCTATGGAATTTTTTAATTTGTGTATATGTAGTTTTTTTTTCATTTTGTTACGTGATAAAATTAACACGTTTGTTTATGTACTACAATCATCTGACGACGACAGCGAGCAACTGTTCGATCTTAGTGATATTCATAAATAAATAAATTTATTGTCAAAAAAGCAGTTGCGAACTGCGCATGACCACGTGGGGTATGATAAACTAAGTCACTCTCCGGAAACAAGCAAGGGACCATTCCATCAATTCCGATCAAGGGCCCAAGGGCAGTGGCGCATTTAAAATTAGAAAAGAAATTATTTAATAAATACCAACTGTCTTCCATTTGTATTCCAATATGAATTATAGACATTTGTGCAGTAAAACTTGAGATTAATAAAAAAAAAGTATTAATGGACATTCCCGCCCAAGGAAAATCCGCCACTACCCCAAGGAAAACCGGAGCAAAACCCGGGCCAGGATGGGGCTACACAGATAATGTACTCAACCGTGCCAAGATTGCGTACAGTTTTCTTATGAATAAAAAGGATGAAAAACAAGATGCATGAGAAAATGGAAGATTGAAATTGAATTGAATTTGGCTACGTACGCAAGGTCAAATAAACATGAATTAAATAATGATTGAACAATGTCAATGATGATTGAACAAAGATTGTGTGTTGATCTGTGTGGTGGGTAAGCGTTCTGTTCACACTATCGATTGCCGCTAAGCAAAGAGCTGCCGCCCCTCGCCGCACAGTGGGACAGATGGCGATTCTAGCTGGACAAAAGTACAAAAATCAAGTCAAAATTTTGTGTTTGTGTCTCGAAGACACATTTTGCCACCTTATAGCATTACCTCTTAATTAATTATTCGATTTATTTCCACGTATAATTTTGCTAGAGTTGAAGGAAAATACCATTCTGTACCTACTTGTTCTCTCTCAACAGTTGCTACAAAAAATGAATCAACATTACCGTTGTATATTTAATACGGTTCAGTTCAAAGACTTACGTAAAAAATTGTTTAAAACATCGCGGATCGTAATTGTTTTGATAAAAATACAGTATTATGGAACTTTGCTAAAAGAATAACTTAAATCGCCATAACATTTCTGTTTTTAGGGATTCTCAGATTTCATATTCAACAAAACAATACTTTATAGTTTAAAGATCAAACAACGAAAAAAATTAAGAACCACTATGAACCATCTTCTGAGATATAACATCTAAAATATGGTCAAGAGTCAGAAAATAACATTAATATTACAATAAAAGTATAAAACTGTCTTATAAGGGATTCTGAGAAGTTTCATTTTACGTAAAACTACGACATAGTGGGAACAATAATGTAATAATATAATATTAGAAACCACTATAATATTGATATTTATATTTCACATATCTGACGTGCTTTTACCAGCCCAATTAGATATGCAAGTAACCTAAATTCAGTGCACGTGATTGTATGTGAAGGATACGAAGGTTTATATGCTGCTATAGTCAAGGAGATCACACAACGAACTATAGATGTTGCGACTTT
Source organism: Laupala kohalensis (assembly GCA_002313205.1). Lineage (NCBI taxonomy): Eukaryota > Metazoa > Arthropoda > Insecta > Orthoptera > Trigonidiidae > Laupala > Laupala kohalensis. Next base: position 50,516 of record NNCF01127037.1, read on the forward strand.
TTGTTTAAAAGATATCGAAATCCTTGAGGTTTGTGTTTGAAAACTTGTAATATTATCGCGTGTGGCATACCCGTACCTGCTGATATTCGGGTGGGAAACTTATGGAGCCCCCTGTTCCCGCCACATACACTGATGCGTTACGTTGCAAAGTTGAAATACAAATTGGAATCTCGGCTATGAGTTACGAGTAACCACCGTGTGTTTTTGTTATAAGGGATATGATTTTTAACCAAATGCGCGGGCAGAGGAGGATATTCCCGTGGCGAGCGAGTATGGTATGCAAGGAGCAATGAAATATCGCAACCGTATGCTCGTGTGGCTATGTAGCAGTGGGATCTATTGAAGCAAAGACAATCAATATGTTTGACCTATGAAGTCGACTCCTTGAACTGATTTCATATCAATGAGCTGTTGCTATCAATGAGCATACCAATTTTTTTTTTTTTGAATGAAACAAACTTCCTTTGATTATTATTATTATTTCTCTTTGTGGGGGACGGGGGCACATGTCCCATTTGATCCCACCCCTCTACTTGGATCCGTCACTGGAGACGAATGAATGTCGCACAGTAGTAGATAAAATTATTGTTTTTCATTTACAGTCTGTTAACGAGCTTCAAATTAATTTGTTTTTGACTAGTGACAGTGATGGCAAGTCTTGGACTAAATTGTTCACGTAAAGCTCGAAGAAAGGACGAGGACTGTCTGTGTTAATTCAATTGAATAATTTCATTTCGTTACAATAACGTGTTGCATAAATGTAGTTGGATATTTCTAATAATGAATTAATCTTGTAGTTATTATAAACAAAATTCGTTGCGGTGTGCGGAGGGAGAGGGGTTACGAGGGAACTGGGGAGTGTTTTCTAAAGAGAATTTAAAAAAAAATCCTTTCTAAGACTATTAGGTAGTTTAAATTTTAAGAGCTTCTGCACCAAGATCTCGTACTCTTTTGTCCTTGAAGTGGGGTTATGTAAAAGCGTGAGTGAGCATTTTGTGCATCCTGTCGCGTCTCGTCACCTCGACCCTTTACGAAGAAGCAAAGAACTGACATAATGCAGCGATCGGTGAGGATCAGGGCCTGTTTGTGTTTTCCTTTCTTCCACGATGACTCCCTGGAGCGTTAGCTGTTGTTTATCCAAACGCACAGGAAGTGACTCAGAGTGGCCGGGGATCGATGTTCTTGCGGAGTCATTTTGTATAAATTTAGAGATGACGAGATCACTACTCGTGGATTTTGGTGTTTATATTCACCATTAAACTCGTTTTTATCGTCTTGTGAATAGACGAACGTATGGGATTATACGACACCAACTAATTACGCAGCGCTTGTAGGTGTTTGTGCCTTAACGAGTATAGTATTCACTACTCAACGGGAAAAGTCCTGCACCCTGTAAAAATTAAATATTGAAAAAATCCTTAATCCAGTTTTTAGATATTTAAATTAACAAAATTTACATAGAATCACAGATACGATATCACAAATCACATCATGAAATACAGTAATAATAGCGGGAGTTCGAAAAGTCACATTTTTGTTAATTCACGTCGTTTAAATCAGAAAAATTAAATGCCAAAAAGCAATTTTAAATGTTAATTTGAAAATGTATAGGACAGCTTTCGAATGGCAAGTCAGCTAGCTTTCCACGAATAAATATTTTTATTAATCATTTGAAACGATTTCCAGGAACAAATATAACTTCCAAATTGACCTAAATTTTAATCTCAAATGATTCATGAATGGGTTCTTCTAGTATATTTCATAGCTTATGTTGTTTCGATACAACTTCTGTTGCAACGGACAGTTGAGCGTGTGCGCACTTAACGTTAAATGCCTAACTTCGTACGCACAAAGTAGGTCATTAGAACTTTTCCCCTCAACTGCTCTCTGATTCCTCCCATTCAGAGTCGAATTTTTATTTTTCCATAACTGTAAGTATATAGATGCAATTCGTGGAATATGTTTTGTGGGACTTCTTCTTGGTGTATGAACACTGGCAGCGGGCAAATAAAGCATCTGTGTTAAAAGTTTCGAAGGCCTCGTAATTTTGAGGTCAATTTTCGATGACTGAACCGGTATAATGTGTTAGCGGACCCTTTAAAAAAATAACAACAATAAAATTGAAACCAGGACTCTTAAATATTCCTACGCACGATGTAGTAATACGTTCCGTTCGTCTGGCATTACTTCCACTTACTTGTGCCATGCTCCTTCGTTTCTCTTTCCTGACCTCCCTTGGTCATCTCTTGTTCTTTTCGATCCCGACGCTATCAAGGCTAGGGTATCTTTTATTTTCCTCATTCCTCTCATATTTTGTTCTACCCCTCATTTTTTGTCCCCCCTCATTGTTGTCCCCCTCCATTTGATGTATGTTGTGAGATATGTTTTGGTGTGTTGTAGATCAGGAGAGTTTTTAGTGGGTATATGGTTGAGTCCCACACGCGGGGAGAGTCGTGTTGTCTCTCCTTAGTGCGTAACTGCATTTTCCCTACCTGTACAAGTTTTTCGGGCTCCAANCAAACAAAAAGTATACATCGAGCAAAGTGTGGAACGAATATTTCCTTGAGTCTTAGTTTGTTGTCTTATTAACTTCTATTTTTTGCAATAAATAGTAGCTTTTCCGAGTACAATAAATATTTATTCGGATATAACTTGGATTCGTAGAAGTTTGCGATTCGTGTTAGGTAGCCATGTTGCTTAATTTTCGGTTGCAAAGTTCGATGGCTTTTGATGTAAAGCAAACGAACAAAAATAACAAGTGAAGGGAATTTCAGAGAGAAATCGTCCATTCTAATAGAAAAGCGGCTGGGTTTTTCCCACGGAATTGTTGGACCTTTTCTCTGTTTGCGGCGTCTCGCCCGTTCGTCAGCAATTACCTCCTTCGTGAGCATTTATTTTTGTGTAAGAGTAATGTGTTATAGATGTCAGAATGTAGGTTTTAAAACAATGTGCCTTTGGAAGAAGGTTGAAAGGCCATTGTGAGACGTGCCTTCCAGGAAGGACAGTGACCTGAAGCGGCATTAATATGTGCGAGTTCCTTGTAATCGTATGACAATCGTGCGCGTGTGAAGTATGCGCTGTTGTGTTGACAGAGTAAATGCCGACGCTAATGAATTGCTTGGACTCCGTTTTACTCAGAACCTGTTCAGTCATTTTGAATCCGCATCAGTCCCGTTGACGAATTTGAATCTTGACCAATTCCGGGAGGAAAATTTAAATGGTTCGAACTTACCTAAAAATACTATTTCGTGTTTTTAAATATTTAAATGTCCACATTTAGAGCATTATCCCCCACGTGGGCCCTTGAGTTGGAAGCAGCTGTAGATGGAAGACTGACACGAAGTGACGGTGATGTAAAGTTGCTTCAATTTCTGTAATACGTAAATTTAATTTAATTTTTTTTCTAACCGTCAATTATGAGTTTGTGATGGTAAAAAAGTCGTTGTATTTGTATGAGTAATCTTAATTTGTAATTTAGTCATCTTTAAGTAACTGTTTTGTTAATGATAATCATTACGATGTTATTCTGTGGTTTATAGTTCCCTAATTAATTCCAGACGTCTCGCAGCGACTATTTCTCTTCCCTTTTTCCTCGAAAGGAATTGAAGGTTGTAAAGGGAATCAATAAAATGTTCTGTTGTTACTCGAAAGAATTTTGGTTAAAATTCTGAGTAATTAAATGTTTTCTTTTGTGTTCATTACCCAGAGGAACATCAACCCACGTTGTTATACTTTTAAATGTTCGTGCAATCGGATTCGGATGGATTTCTAACTCGTTTTTGTATTTGCTCGTAACTCCTATTATGAAAATAAATGTCTCCTTAGAAATATGTAATTCCCACTGTTAATTGCTTTGATGTCGGACTAACACATTCGGAAGCGATAACGGAATAATGTGACGGAATGGGGCGTCCAGCAGAGTTGGTGGTCAGGACAATTTACCGTACTCTGGGTCGTGAAATTGTTCTTTCGCAGTTTTCGGAAATGTGATTATCGTCGTCATAATATGAGATGCTCTACATTTCGACCGTTTGTGTGCTGTGTGGAATGATTCCTTTATTGGGGCTTTAGAGCTCGTCGAAATGTGCGTCATTAGAACTCGCGAATTGTTGATAGAGAACACGGAGAGACGATGAATTTCTTTGCGCCAGTACATTGCTATCATTACGGTGTCTTGTAGCAACCCTTAAAGTTTGTAACATCAATTCGGCACCACTCTGAATTGAGGGGAAGGAGCGGTGATTGGCTGGACGTAAATAAGCTTTTGTTCGTATGTTTGTTACCTATGATCGTGACAACTGAGAGTATTACAGACATCGTTTTTTTTTTCTTCATAGAAAACAATCATTCGACTTATCATTTAGAGTAACAAGTTAAATTTTGAAACATCGTTAAAAAAAATTTATTGACGAATTAAAGAAATGTTAACTCATATGAAGGTAACTTATTTGCTAGACATGTAACCCGTTAAATATTTCATTTTAAGGTCGAAATACAATTTTTTTTGAGGGGGGGCATAAGTTTGTTTACTAGTATATTAATTATCTCTTGTGAGGCGAGTGAAGCCAGTCGTTGATACAAGTGTCGACGTTATTTGATGAAGCCGTCGTGAAACAGTTCGTTAACTCAGTTAAGAATTGTTTAGAGTCACCACAATAAATATAAAATACTTGGACGCTATATCGCGAGTTGCGGTCTCTTCCCGTCGCACTCACTCGTGTATTTGAGACGTATTTTTAGAGTTTGGGATCAATAACAGGTGGCGCGACGAGATGAGTCTCTTGAGGCTTCTTCACAATGCGGCAAAACACAGATCTCTGCTCTTTTGGACACAGACCCTCTGCTGCTTGTGCTGCCGGCGCCGTTGCACGATGCACGATGCACGATGCATTATACTTCCTGGACGAGCTTCTTTTTCTTTCCTTTTTTTGGGGGGGAGGGGAAGGGGAGGG
>NNCF01127037.1:64194-81774 GCA_002313205.1 Laupala kohalensis
TCTTGGTACTCGCTTGTGTGAGACAAAAAACAGTCTCTAGGTGTTTTTCTCTGTATTTTTTTTTTAAGTATTTTTGAAGACCGCCTTAGACAAATGTTTGCATGTCTACTACTTCATCCAACGCTTCCGTGAATTGAAATTAGTTTCATTTATTAAGAAGACCAACTTCGATTTAACATATTTACCTGAATATAATACCTCCTCGCCTCCCCCCCCCAAAAAAAAAGCCCAAAAATTCATGGGGGGACTATATTAGGGTAACATACGGCACACATTCTTGATAGGATATTTGATTTAGAATTTCCTTGGACAAGAAATAGCTACCATTCATTTATAACTATTTTGAAATCTCTTTCATTGTGGTGATGTTTGTAGTTAGTATTTCCCTTGCGATGCGGGGAATGCCTGCAGCTGTGTTCAGCTGACGCACTAGTTAAGTTTTGTTTTGCTCAACTATTTGTCACTTGAAAAGTGGAATATTGAATGTAGCAGCATTACAGAAAATTTCTTTTCTTTTCTTATTTCAACATTATACTTAAAACTTTATCCAGTTTACTTTTGTCCTTTGCTCACAGTTTGACACCTTCTTAATTTCGTCTTCTATCCATGAAACCCTCTTTGTTTTATTTATTTGTAAAAGTAATAGCTGCTGTGTCCTTTGTCGACGAGGTTTTTTAAACTAATTTGTTGTAGTAAATGATGAATTTTTAAAAAGTTGATGAAAAATTGGATGACTTGAGAGACCAAAATAGCATGTTGACAGTCCAATGTATTTGAAAGAATTTCATGTTTAGATATTGAGTTTTTTGTGTCAGTGTTTACTCATTTCTTCTTTTTGTATTACTGTTCTTCTGGTATTGAAATTTTCTTTTATATCTGACAGTTTTCCATTGTTTTGTGTTTCAGGCATCGCATCCACATTCCCTAAGCCAGCCGACTTGGAAGCCTTTATTAAAGCTCAATTGTATGACTGCCGTTACACATCTGCCCTTCCCAGCCCATACGTGTGGCCCAAGTTGTAAAAGTTAGTGTCTACAATCTTTATTGTTGCATTTAATCCTGTTGATCAATTAATAATTATTCTTGGAAGAAATTCTCCTCCAACAATTTTTCAATCAAAAAATTCTCCCCTAACAAAACAACACTTATCGTAATTAAGAGATCAGCAATGTTTGGAGTTACATTTATCCAAGGTAGTAGTCATTGTTTGATTTGGAAAAAAAGAGGACACTCTGTATAAAATTATGTCTTCCCATCCTAAAGTTTCTATTTTCTGCAAAATTAAAGATCTGTTTCATTTTTATGTAGTATTTTTCATTCCAAAAATGTCTTATCACTCTTGAGATTTTGGTGCGTTCAAATTGAATGTTTCCTGAGTGTTCCTTTCATCTGGGTTAAGTTTAGACGGTGTGGTTAGATTTAGAAAATTCTTTGTTAGTAATGAGTGAAAAGGATGATGCTGATCAATTGTTAATTCTCTCAATTAAGAAACTGGGTGGACTTCCGAATCTGTAACCACCACTCTTCATACCAATTTTCATCCAATAACAACATTTATGCAACAGTCCTACCAATAACCAAAAAATACTTTAAATTTAATTCTGTATATATGTTTATTAAAATACCAAAATTACTCATGAAACAGCTCAATTTGGTAAATAATAATAAGATTACTTAATTTTAACAGCATATTGGAATTTAATTGTTGGGAAATACTGAATTGATTAGTTAGTAATTAACATCAATAATTGCGATTTTATATTTTTTTAAAAATTGATTTTAAATTGTATTAAAATAGAGAGAGGGTAAGAAAGAAAAACAAAAATTAGGATTAAAGATATATTTGTGTTTAGATATATTTGTGTTTACACTAATAACAATTTTAGTTCACGAAATTTGACTTAAAAATATTGAAACTTTTAGAAATAACGGTTGATGACTTTTTATTTTGTCTTTTGCAGATTTCTTTCTCAGTTCACAAGAAATAGACAATTGACTGCCTAGGATGTGAATCACATTGTAAATGTATTCTGTACAATTTTTTAACTGTCAGTATAATGTTTATGTATTATGTTAAATTAAATTTTATTTATAAATGTTCTTGAAGATAATAAATCACCCATGTATTTTTATATGGTTTTTTTGTTATTAATTTGTATGCTACTTGAAAATGGATATTCAAGTTCCTCACCGGACCGAAACTTCCCGAATTTGGCAATCTAAAAATAGTTATTTTAGGTAAAATTAAAAATGAATTAATTAATTAGTTAATTTATCAATACATATGAATAAATAAATAAATACATTTTAATAAATAAATACATTTAAATAAAAAAATACATTTAAATAAAAAAATACATTTAAATAAAAAAATACATTTAAATAAAAAAGTCAATACTATCAAAGAAATATAATATCATTATTGTTATTTGTAAGATTTGGGTTTTTCAGAATGTATTAGTGCAGCCTGTATACTATATAATAAATAAGAATAAATAATAATCAATTGTCACAAATTATGCCAGTGTTTGATTCACAAAGTAAGTGGTGATGATAGATTATCAAGGAATGTTGCTTAATGTAGCGAGTGGAGAGAAGATACTTCATTTTTTGCCTGAATTAGGGTTTAATAGTATTAGTTCTGAAGTATCATAGAATTGAAAATAAACAAACACAAATTATGAATATCTTTTTGTATTACTTTTGTAAATTGACTTAAAATTTAAGAAATGTTTGAGTATTAAATTTTGTAGGGTCTCACACATTTTTGGAGGGGATCTGTGTCGTAAGGTTTCATGGGAATAATTGTATCCTTTGCATAATGAATGGAAATGTAAAAAGATTTGAGCAGAATGCTTGCCCACCTTCTCCGCACACTGTGTAGACTCAAACAGCTGCTTTTGTTACTTGTGAGAAGATCTTGTGATCCCGTAATTTGTCTGCTACAAACCACATACCTATTCTAACCCATCTTTCGGATTCCCTGTGACCCGAGCTGTCTGGTGTTTTCTACCAACATGTCTCCGATTATTAATATAAACAAATACATCTATACTGAATAAATACAACTAGATTAGGAGTGTTCTTGCAAATTGAGTGATATCTGCAAAATAATGTGTAAGACTGAATAATTTCTGCTTAATTTTAAAATCCCATAATTATGTTCTTATAACCCATTTTATTGAGTGAACACAAATGTAAAGAATTGATTGAAAATAAAATTTAAATATCTTTGTTTAGAAATATCGCTTATTAGTCGAATTTAAACTCATTTGTAGAATTCAAATAATACAGAAAAACTTTGATAAAGTAATTAATGCAAGATTTTTATTTTAATGTACATTCTTACCCTTGTGTGCTGCTGCTCTGGTTCGGGAAGAGAAAAGTCGACGGCATCCTTCTCTTTGTACTCTCCAGGTACAGGTGGTTTGGAGACCAGGGTGTGGCCTATGGGGCCTGGGGCGGAGCAGGGCGAAGGGACAACACAGTGGGCTATTGTTGTATTCAATTTTGCCAAGTATGGCGAGTCCTCCAGTGGCTAAAGGGCTAGCATGCTCGCTCACCATCCAGTCACTCCGAGTTCAATTCCCGACGGAGTCAGTTAAACATTTTTGTAGCTTTTCACATGAATGTCCCAGTTCACATAGCTGTGACTTCTCAAAAGCAAATCTTAATAATAATAATAATAATAAATTTATTGTCAAAAAACAGTACAAACTGCGTATGACCACGTGGAGGACAATAAACTAATTTACTCTCCGGAAGCAAGCAAGGGACGTATTCCATCAATACCGATCAAGGGCAATTCCTAAGGCAGAGGCGGATTCAAAATTGTTTTTGCATAACTTCCTAGACAAGATAAAAAGTAGCTGCGAGTTATAATACATATATAATGTCAATATATTAGTAATTTAACGCAAATATGTTTGTAAATTTACATGTACAAGTTATTATTGAACTATAGATTATTCTAAGTGTAGTGTTTAAAAATCATAAGAGTTGAAAAACACTAAATTCACGATTTATTGTTACAATAAACACGCCCCTAGACAAAGCCTAGAGAACCTGTATAAGAAATCCGCCTCTACCCATAACCTGTTTCTTTAACTTATAATATAATATAAATTTATAAAATTATTGTCAAAAAACAGTACANCCGGGTCAGAATGGGGTTACAGAATTTATGTACACAACCGTGCCAAAGTTGAGTTCGCATAAAACTAAATTAATATGAGCCATACGGCAACACAATCATGCAAGAAAATAGTTTTTGAAATTGTTATAAGTTATTTATAAGTCCTTCCTTCCTCTATCCAGCACCTCCTAGTATCAACTCTTAACTATTACTAACTACTCCTAATAACACCTCCACATGGGTCAAGATGTTGGTAAATCCAGCTAAGCGACCCACTTTCTAACAATAGCCCGTACCGTTCCCATGACTCCATGAACGTCAAAGTCAGTGAAGTTCAGTTCACGTAAGAAAGAGCTTGGAATGAGGAAATTGAGTAACGCAACGAAACATATATGCAAAAGAAATATTTTATTAACATTTGATAACAAAATTGAATACAACATTGTAACAGCATTTGTGTTAGTTAGTAGAAGCAAAACATGTAGTTATGATAAACGATGCAAGCGAATTCCCTTGCACAGCGAAAGCCAAAATTGTTCGTTCGGTTCGATCACCGAGGGGTGACGTCACCTTTCCGGCAGATAACCGCAGCAAGACATTTAGGCATGGACGACACGAAACGGCTAATGTAGCAATTTTTCCCCATTCCTGCCGCAGATAATCCTGTAATTGTAGTATATTGTGGGGACGACGCTGGACCATATTCTTTTAAGAATTCTCCAAATATTTTCTGTATAGGAGAGAGATCTGGACTAGAGACCTACGTGTAAGATCTATTTGCTGCTGGCGGCACATAAAACAGGGACACGTTTGTTCTCTTCGTCGTATGAGACCGTGCGATATCTTGTTGGAAATTACCTATCCCATTCGCTGCCATGCAACCCACCATCATCACAGAGCTTCGTTTAAGAGCGACGCGGTGCTTGTAACAGGATAGATCGTTTGCTTCATCCTTGTTACGGTACTGCTTGAACAGCAGTGGAAAATTTCTTTTCCATTCCTTTATTTCGCTGCCCCGAGTGCTGCTTCAACTGCGGTCATAAATTGTGACTGGTCATAATTTTCTGAGGCGCGCACGTGTGTACAGCAAACACCCAGGCAGCAGAAAGACGATTCGTCGCTTCCGCTGGCCGCCCTCCGCCCTTCGAGGCGTGAGATCCGAGTTTCGACCAACCAATACAGACCAGTGATAGTGTCACCGCCCCCGTGCCATCTTAAGAAAATCGATGGCATTGGTACCCCCCTCCGGGGGACAAAAAATGCAAACGAAGAAAGATGTCTCACACGAGCGAGGAGCCAGTCGACGGGGCTCTGAATTTATTTTATTTCCATGTCCATCAGACAAGGAGATAGCCCCATGATACGCCACACGAAGCCAAGCGAGTGAGCCCTGTATTAGATAAATAGTTAAATTCAGTGAATCCATCTTTTGAGTGCTTCATCAGAGTAGAATAAATTTAAGCGAGTAGGACACTGAAGGGTGTGAGGGGGAACGTATCAACCTTCCCTTATGAAACCTGAAAATTGGATTCATCTGAGCAAGATTTTGCCCACGGAACGCGCCGACGTTATAGTATTTTCACATATATAGTGTTGTATAATTTGATTGTGTGCCGCAAGATCCCTAGTTCGACCCCTTCCGATATGCTTCCGCTTTGCACTGATGACGATAGCGAATTGCTCGCCCTTATACGCAGTTTGCTTCCTCTGACGTCACTGACTCAGAATTGTGCGCGAAACGGCTGGAACATTGTCACAATAAATCGTGAATTTAGTGGGTTTTTTATTTTTCAACTCTTATGATTTTTAAACACTATACTCAGAATAATCTATAGTTCAATAATAACTTGTACATGCAAATTTACAAACATATTTGCGTTAAATTACTAATATATTGACATTATATATGTATTATAACTCGCAGCTAACTTTTTATCTTATCTAGGAACTTTTGCTGAAATTTTTGAATCCGCCTCTGCCTTAGGAATTGCCCTTGATCGGAATTGATGGGATGGTCCCTTGCTTGCTTCCGGAGAGTAAATTAGTTTATTGTCCTCCACGTGGTCATACGCAGTTTGTACTGTTTTTTGACAATAAATTTATTTATTTACATTCTCGTTCTTTCTACTGAACGGACTTTTATTGGGAAGCGTCGGGATTCAGAACGGCCATTTTAGACCAACTTTCAGTTCGTTCTTGGTTTTTTCAGTTGTGGCACGTGTACATAGTCTACAACTACATATGACTATGCATTTTAAAACGTTTCGAGAATGAACCCGCATTTTTTAAATTACTGAAACCATAGTGAACGAACTTAATCGACGTTAATGATCAATTGAACGTCGTTTATTTGTTGCTCATAGTTTTATTGTTATTAATCTTTTTCGGCTGCATAGCAGTCATCGTCAGTAACATACACTGAAAATGACAATAATTAAAACATAAAAGTATAGTATTAAAGTACACAATAATTGAACCGTAAAAACAATATCGAAAGAAGTGCAAAAATTATTGAAATAATGAAATAAAGAAAAGAACAATTAAGAATGAATAGAAGAAAACAAGTATAGAGTGAACAAACCGACGAAATTACATACCTGAGTTTATACTTATATCAGTGTATGTTACTGACGATGGCTGCTATGCATCCGAAAAAGCTTAACAACTTCAAAACTACGAGCAACAAACAAACGACGTTTATCTTATTATTCTTTGATAATGTAGCTAATGCTACACAATTACCAAGTTAGCTGACGTTGTAGGTAAGATTCAATAGCACGCTACATTTCCCATTTACAAGTACTGCAATAAAAAAAATTCAAAAAAAGTATGACGAGCTGATTACATCCAGGATGTATGGAAAAAAAGGTGTATTCTTCTGCCAAGTGGCAGCTTGCGATTGGGCGAGCTTTGGGGACTGACTGGCTTTGGGGATGGAAGTAGAATTTGTGTATTTTTTACTTAAGCTGTTCTTGAATTTTTTTCATACCGAAGCAAGTCATGTGCTTTGAGAAATACATAGGTGTTGTCAGTGAGATCAAAATCAGATTTTGTTGGTGTGAGCATCATGGTTAACTTGATTTTTTAGATATTAACGTTATAAACAATCCAAAATTCTTCTATGTAGTTTCTTCCTATATAATTTCTCCTTGTGTTTATGATGTTGGCAATGTCAACAATACCCTCTATCCCCCCAGGGGACTTACATCTAGTAAGTATGTGTTTGGCGAACACGGGGCTCCGAGTTGAGTCTGGCATTACTTCCACTTACTTGTGGAAGGCTCCTTCCTTTCTCTTTTCTGACCTCCCCTGGTCACCTCTTGTTCTTTTCGATCCCGACGCTATTAGGGCTAGGGTATCTTTTATCTTCCTCATTTTTTGTCCTCCCCTCATTTTTTGTCCTCCCACTCATTTTTTGTCCTCCCCCTCATTTTTTGTCCTTAATGTTTTGATGTATGTTGTGAGATATGTTTTGGTGTGTTGTAGATCAGGAGGGTTTTTAGTGGGTGGGGTTGAATCATTCGTCGAGTCTCACAAGCGGGGAGAGTCATGTTGGCTCTCCCTAGTGCGTAACTGTATTTTTCCTACCTGTACAAGATTTTAGGGCTGTAATGACCTCGATGTCGACGAGCCGTAAAGCCCCACAAAAACACCCTCTTTGATCCAAAGACATAGTTGAAAATATCGATAAGGGAGTTAATAGTAGTTCTTTCTGTTCTGCCACCATCATACAAAATAATTTCATCCAAGATCGTTCCTAATAATTTCACACTCATCACTATCGCTCAATACTGTTTTACAGCTCTTTAATGTCATCTTTTGCTCAATGATCGAGTTGTTTGAGAGAGGGGGTGCCAGCAAGGACATAGCCGGTGTCCCGTGCGACCTCATTTGTACACGGTACTCGGACCGGCCCTGAGGATCGAGAATTGAATAGACAGTATCCAGGAAAAGTGTATTAGAATGGAAATGTTTTCCTCAATTTTCCATTGGGTATACGACTATTTTTTTAAACTGAAACTCTTTCTACCCAGTGTAACTAACATTTTCAAATGTTGAAGACCACATCATTCACCCTTTTCTCACCTTGGCGAATTGTAAAATACTGAATCAAAAAATCTAAAAAGTAACAAAATGAATGTGCTGTTCGTTGCAAAACAGTGATGTGTAGCTAAATTAACAAGAGTAATCTTAAACTTACGAAAGCTGATTCTTGAGCTTTGCTACGGCTATTGCTGATAACACACAGAGAGGACACGAATTTCTCCACAATAAAACCATTTTTCACGAACAGATCTAATAAAAAAGAAATCACAAATGCTACTTAATCCCCTGATTTGCAACGCTTTTACAGCCATTACACAAAATGTATCCTCAAAGCACCCCGAAACGTAAGAACAGATTACCCTGAAAAGTTTATTTATTTCGAAGTTTGTAAGCGGGGGATATTAAGGAACAGTGAATATGACCTTCGCCCATTGCACTGCCCCATGTAACATTGATATTATACGTGACCTAAACAAATTTAAATCCACATCACACGACTGAACCATTAAAAGATGAATGTTACTAAACTGCTTTACGAGAGAAATGTGGGTATAGAGGCAAGTCAAACAAAATTCCCTCAAATGATATCGAAGAAAATGATATCCTCTACAGTGTATCGATACCTGCAAAGCATGGGGCTATCATATATCGACACTTTGACTATCGATGTATCTTCAATATTTCCACACGTGGGATAGAGGTAGTGTTTTTATGTGGCGGGAACTGTCAAGACCAGGTCAAGGCGTTGAGGAATTATAACTAGGAATTTATGAATTTGGTTCGTAGAAAAAATGGAATGACCGGTTTTGGTTATCGCACATGTGAGTGGTTTTTAAAGAAAGAAAAGGTCAAGGATATGAATCTACTTAACTGTATTTACTTGTGATGTCTTTGGTGCTACAAACCTTGAAAATCTTGTTTACATGTTCTGTATCATCAAGTAGTGAATCTTGGTATACTAAGACTCCGGAGAATATATTATATGGTATTAATCTTCGACATTACACCAAAGAACATTGACATAAAACATTGCACTCTTCATTTGGATTGTGACTTGAATTCGATAGTTTTGAATGCTTTTGAAAATGTATTGATTGTGTTTGGTCAAATTTCTTTATTAAAATATAATATTTGGTGATGACGTGTGCTTATGTATGTTTTCAGTATATTCTTTGTTGATGATGAGCAATGTAAAAAGTTTTGGTATTATGTTGAATATTGTGAAGAATGGTATTTTGTGATGGTTGGAAGTTTTCTTGGAGTGAATTTTCATTTTGAGTTTTTTGGCTTATTTCTGTATTGTTGCTGTGGTACATCACTTCTGAAACAGTGCTATTGTGACCAGATAGTGATTATGTAGTTGGGAGATTTAATATATAGAAGGTCTTTAAATCTATATCGTTGAGATTCTTTGAGCTGTAAGTCTTAAAATGAATGTTAATAATCGGAAGCGCAAGCATTCTGTTTCTGAACAACCAAAACCAAAAAGGCCATGTGTCCAAGTAATGGGAGATGACAGTTCTAAATCAGATAATTGTCCAAATGGGGGTGTGCAAGAATGTCATGTACATAAGCAGTATCCTTCTTGCAATTTGATGGGACTGTTGTATCAGATAGACTTAAGCTTGCTATGTTTATTGAAAAAACGTACCTCAGTCATTGAGCATCCTTCTCTTTCGTTACAGTTTGAGGATTATGAGATAAGTGAATTTGGTGATGTTGTGTTTTATGATGAAGGAAGATCAATCCATGTGCATGTGGAATGTGTGAATAAGTTCTATGAAAACAGTTTATCTTATGACAGATTATTTGCTCCTAAAATGAAAGGAAGTTTTTCTCTGAATAATTTCTTTAATAGCTATGCTAAGTATAGAATTTCAGGAGAACACAATTCCTCTAGTGAGTATCTAGTTGTCTTCACTAATGCTGGATTGGACCTTTCACAAGAAAACACACTGATGAAAAGGCGGTTCAAAAACTTCTATCCTTTCAAGTTCAGTACTTTCAATATTAGTGCTTGTGGTGTATTAAAAGATTTCCTGTGCACTTGCCGTGATGTAAAACAGTGTAGAAGTTACCAATTTTCAAAAGATGTGACAAACAGAAAAGAACTTTTTAAAAAGTTGCAAGTATCACCAACAGTGCTGAAGATTTCGAGGAGGACAGAGATCTCGGAAAAGTATGAAGCCAAGTTAAAAGGAGAATTCTTGGACAAATTGGTGTTTCTTGTAAACCAACCGGAACGAGAAGAATTGAATGGCATTCTAAGGAGTGTCATTGAAAGTAATGGTAGACTTCAGTGTGATACTTTACTAGTAGAATTAATAGATAGTATTTCATCTCTGCAAAATAAGGAAATTAGGAATTCTAAACTCAGAATTCTTCGTAAATTTTCCTTGTTAATGGGTGTCTTACATGACATGTTCATGCAAAAGGACATTAGTTCCATAAAAGTTGAAGTAAATAAAATATGTTTGTCAGATTACATTTCTGTCAACTGTTATGGCAATGTGGTTCCTTTTGTAACTTTTGATACGTATCACAATCTTTGTCAACCTGGGCGAAAAAAGAAAAATCCATCCTTTCAAGAAATTCTAGATTCTGTGTTCGTTAATGAGTGTTTTACTTTATTTGTAGAAGAACTGAAACAGGATAACAATGTAGAAGATTTCATAATTTTTACGAATATGGTTTTTGGAAAATCATTGCGTGTGAATTTAAGAAAACCGTCTGGGGAACATTATCCCTTGATGTTTGAAGAAGTACAAGCAACCATTAAACAATATGAAATGTTGGGGAATTTTTCGTGCATGTCTGGGAAAGAACTTTATCAATTGAGAGATGGTGAACAAAGACATGAACTTTCAAAAGTGATAGATTTTCCATCCAGTTGTCAGAGTATGTTGAAAGAGCACTGCTATCAAAACGAAAATGAACTGAAGGTGGTGTTTTTGAAGAAACTAATATTTGTTCCGCATTTATGTGATCTGAATTTTGAGGTTGTCAATACAGTTCGAAGTGCTGCCACATCCCAATTGGTTCCCTATACACTCGGGGAATTGTGTGAAATTGCGTTCCGTTGTCATGAGTCGCATAAGGTATGCCATGTTACAAAAGCGTTAATGGAAAAAACTTTTGAGGATATTGAACACGGTCGCCCCAGCTCTCAAAGTTTCTGTGGCACGGAAGAAGAAATTATAAGTGTTGCTAGACATTTACTCCGCAGTGAAGGCGTACCTGCACTTTATCAGCTTACGGACATCCTCATCGGAAGATTGGAAGTGTTGAAGAAAAGCAATATCAGCTTAAGTAATATGTCAAGCATTTTGAATGGATCCAAAGGAAGCTCTGCTAAAGCGTTTGTAGAATTGTATGATCTTTGGTTTGATGACAGTGGAAACGAAACAATGTATATAAAATGTTTGGAAGATGCTGGCATCAGTGTTTCCACAATGTCATCTATTTTGAACAGCGCTGGAGTGAGAGGCGCAAAGGCTTTTAAAGAATTATTTGATGTTTGGTTCGACGCAACTGGGAAGAAGAAATCTTGTTTAACGATGCTGGAAGAAGAAGGTGTGAACCTCACCATCATGTCAGGAATTCTGAGAGGCTCCAGATCTCACGCTGCAAAAGCATTCAAAGATCTGTACGAGTTGTGGTTTGACGAAAATGGACGCAAGAGCTCATATCTAAGACACATTGAAAATGCGGGTGTAGATCTTCGTACAGTGTCTGTTATTCTCAACGGCACAGGTGCCACTGCTTCTGTAGTGTTTCTGGAGCTATATGAATTGTTGTTTGATGATACTGGTTGTAAAACCTCGTTTCTAACAGTTTTGGAAGATGCAGGAGTTACTTTATGGAGTATGTCTAATATTCTGAAAGGTTCTGGATGTCATTGTGCAAAAGTTTTTAAAGATTTGTACGATGTATGGTTTGATGAGAGCGGGAAGAAAACCCATTTTCTAGAAAACTTGGAGCGAGGAGGATGTTCTGTGCTAAGTATATCGAGGATTTTAAGTGGGACTGGGAAAAATGTTGTTAGCATATTTAAAGAACTTTACTATGTTTTATTTGATGAAAAAGGGAACAGAAAACAAATGCTAAAAAATATAAATAAAACAGGAATGACATTAAGTGATATGTCTTTGATGTTAGCAGAGTCAGGAATCTCAGCTGTCAACAGTTTTAAGGATGTTTACAATTTGTTGTTTGATGCAAAGGGAAACGCAAACCTGTATTTGAGAACTCTAAACAAGGAAGAAATTAAATTTTCTATTGTGTGTTCTGTTTTGAGTGGATCAAGAGGTAACTGCATTAAATCTTTTAAGGAGTTGTTCTTTCTTTGGTTTGATACAGAAGGAAATAAATCATATTATTTGAAGACTATGGAAGAAAATGGTGTATCTCTAGCGACAGTGTGTAAAATTTTAATACAGTCTGGAGCAGGTGCTGCAGAAGCTTTCAAAGAATTGTTTTGCCTCTGGTTTGATGAAAAAGGAAATAGAACTAAGTACTTAAAACATTTTAAAGGGGATGGTGTTAAGTTATTACACATAAGTGAGGTTTTGAAAGGTGCCGGAGTGCTGGTTCCGAAAGTTTTTATAGAATTACACAATCTTTGGTTTGATGAGGACGGCAAGAGAAATGCCCTCTTATTAAATTTAGAAGAAATAGGAATCAGACTTATTTCGTTATGTTACATTCTGAGTGGCTCTGGTTGTAAAGCAGCTAAATCATTTTCTGACTTTTATTCTTGTTTTTTTGATAAATACGGCAACAAATCACAATATTTGAAAAGTTTTGGTCGAGAAGAGACAGATTTTCGTTACTTGGTTATTATTTTGTATGGTGCAGGATCAAAGGCATGCATAACATTCAAGCAGCTGTGCGATCTTTTGTTTGATGCGGAAGGGAACAAAACAAAACATTTTAAAAATCTTTTAATTGCAGGAATCAATTTAAAACACCTCTCCCAAATTTTGGGTAGAACTGGAAATAGTGCCGCAAAGGCTCTGAAGAAACTATATGGTCTTTGGTTTGACAAGCAAGGAAAGAAAACTGTCTACTTGACCCTTATAGAAAAACAAAAGTTTCCTATATCAACATTGTGTGCCATGCTCTACAGGACGGGAATTATGGCTGCAGAGAAGTTGAAAGGATTGTTTGATTTGATGTTTCATATGAAAGGTAATGAGATAACTCCAATGAAGGGGTTTGAAGAGATATTATCCATGTCTTCCTATGTGTTGAGACGATCACAAGGGAATGTTGCAACGGCTTTGAAGGATTTTCATTCTGTGTTATTTGATGCATCAGGAAATGAGTCGCAGTACTACAAGTACATGACTGCGGAAAAGATTGGCATTTCAGACATGGCAAATATTGTGATGAGAGCTGGCTCTAACGTTGTTAAAGCTTTCAAAGATTTGTGTGCTCTATGGTTTAATGCCGATGGCCATAAATCTCCATATTTGAGAAACTTGGAAGGAGCTGGTCTGGACATAAGAAATATCTGTTCTATTTTATGGGGTTCTGGAGCCAATGCGGCCAAAGCTTTTAAAGAATTTCATGACCTTTGGTTTGATGAGACAGGAGGCAAAACCTTCCACTTAATTAACCTGGAGAAAGTTGATTTTCCTCTATCGTGTTTGTCTCTTATTGTGTATCGAACTGGCGCCGGTGCAGTAAATAATATTGAAGAGTTGCTTCATTTGTGGTTTGACAAGGAAGGAAATCAAACTATACTCTTAACAAATTTTCAAGATTTGGGAATTGATCTGAGAGAATTAGCAAAGATTTTATATAGATCTGGGCGTAACGGTGGAAAAGCTCTAAGAGAACTGCATGACTTTTTGTTTGATGAAACAGGACAACAGACTGTGTACGTAAAGTCACTTGAGAATGAGGGTATAAATGTCCGAGTCATAGTAAGAATTTTGAATAGGTCAGGAGCTAACGCTGCCAAAGTTTTGAAAGATGTGTATCATGTCGCATTTGATGAGAATATGTGTAGAACGAGATACCTAAAGAACTTGGAAAAGGAGGGATTGAGTCTATTCAACGTGTGTTGTATTTTGCTTCGTACAACTTCAAAGTGGACCAAAGCTTTCCGTAAGTTATATGACGCTTGGTTCGACAAAGAAGGCAATAAGACACGACCTGTGAAATTGCTGGAAGCTGAAGGCGTCAGACTCATTCATTTTTGCAACATTTTGTATGGAGCAGGAAAGGATTCTGGGAAAGTTTTCAATCAATTGTATCATTTGTGGTTTGATGACCGAGGACAGAAAACACGTTATGCAAGAACTCTGCAGAAAGACGGCATAAAATTGACTTGCATGTCCTTGATTTTAAAGAACAAAGGAGCCGATGCAGCCGATTCATTCATCGATTATTTCAACTATTGGTACAATGTGAATGGAAGCAGAACAGTGAATTTTAATAAAATGACAAGAAGAGTTTGTGGGGATACCTTGGACAATAGTGGTTGTCAAAGGGAATTCATGAGGAGGTGTCTCACTGCAGATAATGTCATTAGGATTTGTAAAATGTGTAATTTGTCCTTTGAAGAAGACTCGAGTGATGAAAGCAGCCGTTTATGGGACAATGATGAGGAGATTACAGAGTTATTGGACATTTTTTATAGCTGGGGATTTAAAACTAGTCACTTGGATTGCATATTGAGTGGGACAGGTACGAAGAGGGTACCTGAGCTTAGAAATTTGTTCTCGGTTTGTTTTAGAAACAGACAAGGGAGGATGTCTAAAGTTTTAAGTGACTTCTTGAGTGCTGGGTTTGAACCAGGAGACTTATGCAGAGTGTTAAGTGGATCGCCTTCAAGTGTGCTGACCTTGCACAGGTATTGTTTTGTTGATGAAATGGAAAAATTGGATCATTTTCTGAAAGTTGGCTTTACTCCTAAATATCTTTCCTGTATCCTTCACGGAGCTAAAGCAAATGTTTGCTCGGCTTTAGAGAATTTTCACGACATGTGTTTTGACGGTCAAGGTGTAAAGTCTCCTTTATTAACCCACTTCTATGAAGTAGGTTTGCGTCCCAAGTATTTATCTCGATTGTTAGCTCTGTCGGGAGAGAGTGCCTCTTTGACTTTAACCAAGTTTCACAAGGTCTGTTTTAATAGTAGGAATTATCTCCACCACTTCAGAATGAAGAAAGGAAATTTTTCTCCTAGGCTTTTGTCTAATGTATTGCAAGGTGCTGGAGAAAATCTTCCTTCGTACTTCAAGAAGTTACATCGCATGTGTTTTGACAAAGATGGAAATGACAGTGCTTTTCTCTCCCATCTTATCGCATGTTACTCTCCTGGTGAAGCGTCGTTACACTTATTAGAGGAAGAATTAAGAAGGAGAATCTTTTTCTCGACCAAGGAAGGAGAGGAAAATTAAGGTAAATTTTGAATTTTTTTGGTCGATCTTACTAGTCAGTTAGGTTTTAGATTTTTGCTACTATTTTTTTTTTTTTTTATTGGCATTATTTTCTTCAGGAGTTCCTCTCAACAAACTTTTGATTATATAAGATGTGAAATAAAGATAGAAAACAGAGAGATATTTGTATAGGTTCTTTAGTGGTAATAATTGGGGAACTTTCAGATTATCTTTTAATTTGAGATATGTTTTAGGAATTAGAGTATCTTTTACACCTTCATGTTTAATGCCTGTTTTAAGACTAGAAAAATGATTGTGTGTCTCTTATGTAAATATGAAAAAAATGGGATAGTTGTAAGGAGCATTTTTTTCTCACTACACAAAGTTAAACTTCAATTGTATGTTATATGCTCATGAATGAAATGATGTATTTCTTTTATGCCAAAAAATCTGATTGCTTATTCTGCCTGTAAACTGTCTCTTTTGTTCTCTGAATTCGTGCAATGTAATATTTAAAAAATAATATATATTTAAGAGATATTGTGTTATTTTTCTTTGGGTTTCAATCATTTTCAGATTAATATATTTCATGTTGTTTAATTTATCCTTTGTATTCTACGCATTTTTCATATGGTATGCCTGTAGAGTTTAGGAAAATAAATAATTTGATTGGCTAATGAAGCAGAAAAAACTAATTTTTGTAAAATGCAGAGGAATTGGTTAGATGCTAGAAATACTCTGTGGTTCCCACAATCTTCATGAGAGATATGTCTTGTGACGCAGTACTATCATTTTCTTTCCTTTTTATGTCATACTTCGTTTTGTGTATAAAATAATGTGCCAAATTTTGCAACTGGACCAGTGCCCCAACCGACTGAGCTGAAATTTGGCACTCATATACGTATATAAATCTAATGATAATACTATATTGTCTCTCTCAATTAAAAACTTTATTTTTTTTTAGAATAACAATATTTTTCCGAGATTACTCCCGCCAGAGAGATAATTGGTCAGCGGTGCATTAAAGTCACACGCTTTGTTGCCGATGCTGTATTCTGTCAACAGGCTGAACTCCACAGCTGACAGAGCTATAGCAGTCTTCCTTTTTTTCTGGATTATAATAAGCGAAGTGCGCATGCAGAATTTTTTAGTCAATTCGCTAGCAGACTTATTGCAAAATATAATATATAATTATGTGATACATAATAATAAAAAATTTATTGTCGAAAAACAGTACAGACTGCGTATGACCACGTGGAGGACAATAAACTAATTTACTCTCCGGAAGCAAGCAAGGGACCATCCCATCAATTCCGATCAAGGGCCCTAAGGCAGAGGCGGATTCAAAAATTTCAGCAAAAGTTCCTAGATAAGATAAAAAGTTAGCTGCGAGTTATAATACATATATAATGTCAATATGTTTGTAATTTAACGCAAATATGTTTATAAATTTACATGTACAAGTTATTATCGAACTATAGATTATTCTGAGTATAGTGTTTAAAAATCATAAGAATTGAAATAACACTAAATTCACGATTTATTGTTACAATAGACACGCCCCTAGACAAAGCCTAGAGAACCTGTATGGTAAATCCGCCTCTACCAGAAGGAAAAACGGAGAAAAACCCGGGCCAGGATGGGGCTACAGAATTAATGTACACAACCGTGCCAAAGTTGAGTACACATGAGTTGAGTACATAAGAATGTACTTTGGATATTTTTTAATTTACAAATACAATAATGTTCATACATTGTTCAAGTTATTGAACGACAATAAGGTTATAATGATGTAAAGTATGGAATGAGACTTGATTGAAATGAGATTTTTTCTAATTTTTTTTTACAGAATACAGGAATGGCTGATACTCATTGTGGAAATTAAAAAAAAAAAAATTAAAACTGATAATGCAAAATGCTCGACCTAACACAATGTTTTGCGAGCGTTTGCTAATATTTTTGTTCAAGCTGAGATCTGGAAATTCCAATGGTTTAATTGCTGCTATAATG
>NNCF01127038.1:0-10220 GCA_002313205.1 Laupala kohalensis
AACAATTCTGAGCAAAGGAAGTTTTGATTGTGACTGGGAATTTCCGTTTTTCTTCCATCCAACAGGTTTACCAAACGTACGTACAAAAGCCTTTATGTCCCTGCCAAAAAAACACACACACCAGGAAGGTGTAATGAAAAATTACGTGGTGAGTAATAAAAATAACATTATTGAATCAAATGGCAGATAACACACCTTATAACAATATATTAAGTATATTGAAAGTGGATTCGACTTTATGTAGAGGAAAAACTATACGAAATCTGGGAAATTACTTTGTTTTCAGACAAGTGGAGTCGTTCTCATACTGATGTAGAATAAGCCGCAAACATGAGATGTAGTACTTACTACTAGTTGGAGCATTAGGATAACCATGAAAACCATTATTATCACTCTCTCATGAAGTTATTTCCAGTTATCACTTCACGTGGTCTAAGGGAAACATTCGGGGGGAAAATTCACCATTATGTTCTGAAAACAAATTTACACATTTATTCAATAACATTCAACAAATATCAAATTATTTTCCGGAGGATAAAAAATTTATCAACCACACCGGAATAAATTCTCGTAAAGTAAACTAGATCCGAATAATGTAACAAAGTTGTGAATGTGTTTACTACAAATGTGTAAATTAATTTTCGAATAAACTACTATATTGTTTTACACTTTCAAATTCATTTTATTTTAATAAAAAGAATCTATATGACCTTTTCTTCATTATACAATTTTACTTAATTGTGACTAGAAGCAAACTCACATACTCATATTTATCAAAATTGCAGTGGAATATATTACTTCGCATTCATACAAAAGGCGTAAAATATTTCACATTAAATACATTTACATTTATCCAGAATACTATCTGGTATAAGAACATACTTATTCAGGGCAAGAGGCTAATAATATTTTCGTGATCTCTCTTTTAAGGAATTTCATATACTACACAGAATTTCATACTTACCACCATATCATGTTTAATATAAACTAATGTGTGAATTTTGATACTGGATTTTATAAACATTTACTTGATACAAATAGGAATATCATACCGTGCATTGCACTGGATAAAAATAAACATTCTAGAGCGAAATTCGTCTATAGTTAATTCGAATTGGCACGTATGATACATATGCAATTTTTATAATATCGATATAATGGAATATCATCTTTTTTATAATTACAGTTTGAATAAAGTATTTTCAAATAAATTTTTACACATATTTATATATAAATATGATAACGAGCATTTGTTACTTAAAAGCAACGAAGCACTTCCATTCAAAAAAAAAAAATACTATTTTTTGAAGTCGGGAAAGACCTCGAGTTCACTATCGCCTCAATTAGTTTAATTAATTAATTAAAGCAAATTTTTCACATGGAGATTCATGTTGCTTATCCATGTATGTCTTCTTCGTGTACTTGACTCATGAAAGAACGAACGGCAGAACATACGAAAAATATATCACTCTCAAAACAATGATCTAAGAGAATACTCTTTGACATAATCTGACATCTAAATTAACGTGACATAAAATCGTGCCATTACAATACTGCTACGAAACTCTAACTGAAAGAGTCGCAACTTTACAAGTTACTCACATTGCGAAAATAAAAGCATTTGCACATTACATGTGCTTTGAACGACGTAACACACAGTACACACACGACATTACATACTAACGAACGACAATAATACATTCAATACAACACAATATAAAACACCAAATATTACCTTGAGATACATGATAGATGGTGATGTTAGTGTAGAAATAAATTTGTTCTTGTTTACGCTCCGTCATGTTTTTACAATTTGTACGGTCTTTCACAACATTCTCAGTTGTAAATTAGTCGAGATTTGGGTTTATTGTTTTTATTGTGATAAAAATAGAGAACGAACAACAGAAAACCAAGTATTATGTTCATGGAGTACATTTAAGTCATAGATAGTAGATTTAGGATCTCATTATTTTATAATGTACAACAACAAATGTGTTCGAGAATATCAAATATCGAAATGTAGTAGCTAAACATGTATTAATATGGTCCTTTAAGCTAAACTGAATCAACATCTTTTTAATCAGACTAAAATTTCACTCAACTTTATTTTCGGAAAATGTGGACTTGTTTGCACTTTATCACAAAGTTTTGAATAATCCGGTGAACTATTGTGCGTCCGGTGAGATATTGATTGTAATGGTGGTTTTGCAACATTTACTGGACATATTGGTCAGGTTTTCAGTGTTTCTGTACTTATATTCCTGAACTGCACCGATACCATATAAAATAGCAAAGATTGTTGCAACTACTTTGATTACCCTTTCTCAAATTCCCGGGATATCGAATTAGAAAGCATCTAGCATCAATTCCACCTTTTTATAGTATCAAGAATGAAAAACTATCTGAACAAATGATTAAGAAAAAAAGAAGATAAAAATATAATAATTTCTTTAGTATTTTAAGTTATCACATTTTTCTCGGATAAGTATCAAAGAAGAAAGTATTAACGTGTTGAATCTCAGAATTTCTACAATATATGCAAGATAAGAAAAGAACACATTTTCAAATGTGTAATTAACAACATTCTCAGATGATACGTGACTTCACGTACGGACACAAATGAAGTTAATTCACCATATGATTTATAAACATTTTATATTTTACAATCTAATTCGTTTTCATTAATTTCATGCATTTTAGTAAACTTTTTATATATTAATACATTAATGTTCGTAAAAAAGAGGCCATAGATCAAGTAACTACTTAATTTAGTGCCATTCAAATGTCTTAAATACATGTTTCTCGTCCATCTTAGAGTTGAAACACAATGTCTGGACAGACAACACTTTAAGACTAAGTTTTTACCAGTCACCAACTTAAGTGGAACATTCAATTCAGACATATTTTTCCCTTTTCAATACTGTACTTAAGCGGGATATGTCTTAGAAATAGGTGTAGCACCTCTCAAAAGTCAAGTCTTTAATATTCGCTGAGAAAGAAAACTTAAAAAAGAATGGAAAAATGAATTGGTTACATTCGTCTGGTGGGAGAGGCAAGAGATGGCACACTCGTATGTAGCGCTGGTGGATGGTAGAATATTTGATGCAGGTCGGATGGGGCAACAGAGATCGTGGCCTCGGAGCTTTCTATTGCTTGGCAGCGGATTGAGCTTTCATGAAGTACGTCAGCAGGTCAATGGGCAACGGGAATACGATAGTGGAGTTCTTCTCCGCGGAAATTGTGTTCAGGGTCTGAAAGAAGAGAGAAGAAATGCATAAATGACAATACCATACAGATCTCTGGAAATAATATTATAGAGACAGTATTTCTCTCTTTGGCACATAAGTATTAAGTGCCACATTACTTTGTTGTCGAGTAGAAAGCATTTTTCTAAATAAATAATACTTATTACTACCTACAATAAGTCCAGTTCCAAGTGGGAACAATAAAGTAACAGAGTTAATACATTGACAGTGAATATAGTGGTGCTGAACTAGAGAAAATCTGTGAATAACAGACATACTAAAAGACATGTAAGATCTAAACAAAACATGAGCAAAATAAATAAGTAATGAGTTATAAAATCTAAACAAGGGATAATAAATTCGATGATCTAAGATAAAGCATAAGTAATATTCATAAATCGTTATCAGGATATCTAAAATGTCTATGAGATGCTGCATTATTCAAACGTAACTATGCGGCATCACCTGGACAGAACAGATACTCATGACTCTGGCCAGGAAGTCTTTGTATCCTCATGTAGGAAAAATGGGTTCCTTAGGAAAAAGAGATCCACCGGGCAGTAATATAATGCGGGAATTTCTCATAACTCTGGAAATTACTACGCGCAGTTTCTCATAATATTTTGAATAAAAGGCAAGAACTGAGTGACAGCTAGCACCTAAGGGTTTATGAGAGTTTGTGCGTTGTAAATACGGCTGTCTTGAGAAATTATCTGTTCTTACGTTGTGGACACGGCTGGCGGATTTCTTTTTTCAAGACTCGGAGAAACACTTGGAACTATTTCGTCGTACCTGCAGGTACCGGAGTTGCAGCGCTGCGGGAGAGTCTCCGATCACTTCTGACGCCTCTCGTAGAGCGCGAGATGCCTTCTGCTCACCCTCCGCTGCGATCACCTTAGCTCGAGCCTCCCTGGCCGCTTCAGCCTCGGCTGCCATGGCGCGTTGCAACTGCACCGGCAGGCGGCAGTCTTTGCTGCGTATGGAACACGAAACGTTCACTCAACATGATATTTCGAATTTCGTAACAGTAGTATTAGCTATCTAAGTATTAACAAGTCAAATCCCTGAAAAGTATAAATGTTTTCTCGATTTTTATCCCAATTATTTTATGACTCATCATTATGAATAATAATGAAAAAACAAGCATAGTATCCATTAGTAAACAGAGTAACTTTGAGTAATGAGTACGAACTTTAGGGGTCGATCCATGAGATGATAAGAAACAAAAAACCCAAGACGATACTTCTTCTCGTAATGCGTTGGCCTCATCGGAAACGTTACTTATCCACTCCAATTCTCTTGATGATTCACTGCGGAGTGGATGAGGTGCAGCTGTGTTGACGAGGGTTTGGTATATGAATCGTTAGTTCGTGGACATGGTGTTCACATAAGGAAAGGCAAATGGCAACGGAAAGGCAGACTGCAAGGCTGTATCGGGAAACTTATCGCTGCCGACAACAACCACGACGTACAGTGTTTGCAACATTGGGAATTGGGTAATCGTGAAGGTCATGGTGAAATCGTAAGAAAATCAGACTTAGAGGAACGTGTGATTACCACTGTGGAAGACTTAAGTCAAATCAGGACCAGGCAGTTGGCTTGCCAGGACAGTCGACCAGTATGGAGCGGTATGGAGCATTTTCCGTGAAAACTGCTACAAAATATATCACTTACAACGCGTATAGGACATATTGGTAACAGACATTCCTCATTGGGAACGGTTTTGTCGCTCGTTTCTTCAAGAGACTTCCACTTCTCTGGAATTAACGAATATCCTTTGAATCACTTAAATGATCTCTAGCAAAAACCCTATAAATTTCCGAATCATCAGACATTTTTTGTTCCTTGTCCTCACTGGGATCGACCCCTGCAGGCCGTACATATCAATCAAAATGTTGCATAGATAATGTCAAAGAAGTTTAAGAACTCTCGCCAATCGTTTTAAATATACCAAAGGACAGTGACTAAGTTGCAGGATCTAAGAGCACGACCTCACTTATATATTTTGAATGAGACTTATATAACTTATAGCGTATCCCGTGTCTCGTTTTTACGGAAAGTAAACTTAATAAAATAATAATAAATGTCATTTTTTTAAATTAATCTAACCGTAAGTAGAATCATTTCGGACCAATTTATGAAATAACTACAAATTTAAATGACCTATGATTTGAAAACAAAAATTGTATTAAAAAATAGTTTGTATTTCAAATGTAAGATTACAATTCTCTTCTTGTCAAAAAACTACTTTTGTATTGATAGTTCTACTTGTAGGATTTGGTCAGATATGACGAGAGAGAAATAAAGATATTCAAGAAAATTACTTATAGAAAGTAGATAAAGTGATTTTAATTTGCACTTGAATAAATGTGACCCACATGACAACACAATATCAAAACATTTTACTTACTGTATTATACGTTGACCGATAAGAAGGAAAAATGTTGTAGTCTACGACTTGTAGCAGCCGCCACGCGTAGATCTAGTGACCCAACAAATTCTTACGCAAGGCTTCTGTTAGTTAAATAGCTTATTGCCCTCCATGTGATCACATGATATTAAATTAGTTTAGATCTTGAGACATACTATTAAAGTTTTAAAAACTAAACAAAATTAATAAAAATAAGTTATGAACAGTTTGTTAAAATTAATCAATTGTATTATGTATTAAGATAAACATTACCCCATTTTTTGCATGTAATTTTCCTTCGTAAAGACTAAGTAAGGTGCTTCCGAAGTATAAATTGTAAAAATAATAGAATAAAATATCTTTGAGTCACATAACGTTTTAATACAATGCAAAATATAAGTTAGTTTTGTGGAGTTAATGAAATTTTAATCGTAAATGAACTATGTAAAGCAAAGTGATACTCACATCTCAACGCGTTCCACTTTGATTCCCCATGCATCAGTCGCTTCATCAAGTGTGAGCTGAAATCGTAAGAAAAATTTTTAATGATTAGTTTCAAAAAATATTTCTGGAAGAATTCCGGGAGAAACAATAAAAACTAAATATGTATTAATTACTAAGGTATAATGTAGCTACAAGTATATTTAATCTGTCCAAATAGACGTCACCTACTAAATTTTGTGAAATACTCAAAGTCACAGACAAAAAAAACATGGTTCCTTTGTTATTTCAATACATCACAGAAATACCATCCCAAGTATTTAACACACAAAAATTAACCTGAGAGACAACACTGGGTATTTATGAGAAATATTGACGCAAGGGGAACTTCAAGGCCAAACTGCTTTGAGTCTGTGCTAATTTTTTGAACACATAAAAGTAATCTCTCATGAGTTTGACTCCATAAAATTATGTTTTAGAAATATTTCACGTGAAAATAATACCATCAAAATTAATATAATAAATTGGTATCATAGATTTCTTTACCAGTAAGAAATCTTAAGTGGCGTCTCTTTCACACTCATGAATTTGTTGCGTTGACGACACTGTCATTCAACAATTGTGCACAGTAATCTTGACCATCTTGATACTGGCTTCAAGACAAGTTGATGTTAGTTAACTCAGTATTATGTGTAACTAAAGTAACAAATCAGTATATAATTCACTATTCAGGTTTGAACTAACATTTCTCCGAAAATTACTTACAAATATCTTGTAAGCGTCTGTAATTACCAACAGAAATTATTACAAACAATTCAAACTAGCAGTAACATTTAATTATCTTAACAAAAACTAAAATTAGTAATTTGAAAAGAAATTAAGCAATCAATGTGAGAAATTATAAATTTATCTACATTTCGATCCGTGCAGGACTCATAAATCACGAATATACTGTCGGAACAACTACAGTTTACACACATAAAATACCACAGGTGCAAATTTAGACCATAGTTCACATTTTTAACACTAAAACCATACGAACCAACATGAGCTGAAATAGTTCTGTCTACCCAGGGTATATGACAGTATGTTTTAAGTTTAGGACCAGGAATTAATATTTACGTATTCATTATGTCAGTAGTTAAAGTACACCAAATAATGTCAGAATCAAGGTTAACTAAATGCGTAAAACAACTAATAAACCACATATTCTAGTAGACGTGATCAATAACGTTAATATTAACTTATTGTTTACTCACAAACAATTTTCTACCCGTAATACTGATAATAGGGATCATAAATAATAGGAATCATAGTAGAACGAGAGAGTGCTGACCGAATTATCCGTAGATTTAATCTGTATATAATAGTTCACATAAGCCAAATGATCGTATCTCTCGTAGTACTTTATTTCCTACGACACTTGGCACCGAACCTAATTCTACGCCATGGATCGTTTCTCAAAAGACAGAAAGTACATTGAGAGCGTAACATTCCGGAGCCTCCTAGTCTCGCCACGTTTATCATTCCAGAGCGACATAATTTAGCCCCTGACATATTGCGGATAGGCAATCCCGAAGCAGATGAGTATTACGGTACAAAGCAAGTTTCATCGACGCCTGACACATTCAAGCGCACGTGTAGTATCAAACATGCGTTCCTTATTAATAGCCCACGACACTCGCGTTCGTGCTTATGCTTGTGTGGCTTGCTGTGAACGTGACGTGGACGTTATATCACGAGACATCAAGGAAAAGTAGCAACGAGAATAGTCCTCGGGCTCCGTCGAACCATCAAGAGGGATGGGGAGGAGTAAGTGAAATACAATGAAACTGAGATAATCTGAACCCCAATAATCCGAACCCCGGTTATCCGGAATTTCGGATAATCCAAACACGGTTAAGGACAATATTACTCTCTATCTAGTTCTTGGTTTTAATTTTCAGGTGTATAACATTTGTGTAAAATACCGAGAATACTATATTTTTATTACCCGACATACTTTATTTTTATTACGTCACGTTATAGGCAACGCGGATTTAGAGTAACTGTTAGCAACAGTGAGTAGTAATAGGGTTTTGATTTGGTATCACAATATAATAACATACAATAGGCATTTTTTTTAAATAATTGTGCTCAATTGAAAATTTTCAGAATTTTCAGAACAAAACGATTATCGGAAAAAGTGTTCAATTAATTCAGATTATCGGGGTTATAATGAAGTGGACCAATATGTAGATGCTGATGCAGTATCGGTGAACGCACATGATATAAGTGGCCAGAATAGTGAACAAATGTATGGTGAGCACGGGTACAAGATTTCTCAATAAATTCCTAATGTTCTTTTACAGTATTCCATGTGATTTAAACCAAGGAAAACCTTCTACAATACTTTCATTTAATTTTCAATGTTAATTGTCTTATTATATTTAAAGAATATATTTTAAAAGCATGCGTTTATTTCGATCTGCATTTTCAAGAGAGAAAAATGTAATGTGTGTTCTGATTATGTGTTAAGTAAGAGTAAAGATGTCAACAAAAAATAAATGCATTTGTATTCTTTGTTTTTATGATGTTCCTAAAAGAATACAGTGCAGATCGAAAAAATGTACAGGGAAGATATTTATCCTTACATGATCAAAGTAAGTAAAACGTATCCAAGAACGAAAAATCGATGTTTTCACTTTACATTTCTGTGTCCCAGCTAGCCTTGGCGCTATACGGCGTCAACGGTTGATGTACCAAACAATAATGCTTAGTACAATCAATGTAGAGTCTGTAGTAATCAGAAATATTTCCATTACTCTAAAGAAGAAGAAAATTAAAATAATTTATTGGGATATTTATTGTCGAAATTATGAAACCGTGGATTAGTGTATAAAGTATTCGAAATATACTATGTATCCAATTTTACTATAATTTTATGTTTCGACGTTAGATCTTCGTTCCCGATATGCGAGGCAAAAAGACCATAAAACACAACGCTGTCGTCATCAAAAATAGAAATCGTTTTTCATGAACTTGCGTCATCAGCATTTCATGCATTATAAAGACTTGCTTCTTCGGAAGTTTGACGTCGCTCACATAGATCAAAGCATTCCTTCCATTAAAGCGTAACCAAAGAAATGTATTTCGAAAATAGCATCACCCCTTTGCCGGAGTGCTTTATTGTTGTGCGTCATACGGTTTTATTGCGTAATGAAACAAAAGACATGCGATCTCCGAAAGGGAGAGAGTCAATTCTTTGGTCGATTCGTTCCGGAAATGGATGCAATTTGGTTTGGAATTACGCTGTGACATTCTCTTCGTAAATTATAGAAATTACGACTGTGCAAGCTTCTTGAAGGAATTATTTTTGGTTTGTATATAGATAGGTCGTTGAATGTGACAAAATATTAATTTGTCTTTATAGCATTTGTGTCTTTATTAGAGAGTTTAAATGCATAATCTAAGAACAATTCTTGTCACTGGTTACATCTTATTACTATTATCTAGAAGTAAATTACAGTTGTTATGGCATCAGAGAGTAACGAGAATAAGTAGAGTTTTGGCATAAATACGTGAATAACCCCTATCTACACTAGGTGTGATTTGATAAATTTTTCAAAGTATGTTGAAAGGAAATCTTGATTTAATGATGAAAAAATACAAATATATCGTATAGATAGTATAGTTAATTTAAAGTCACCGATAGAAGTTTTTTTAATTCTTTTTTATAGAATGCTTTAAAGTAAGCCCCCCGAAGATTTTTCGACTTTTTCACTACAAAGGAAAGCTAAGAAGGTATTGTATAAATAAATACTTTAGTATCTTACCATGTACATTATAACTATAAAACCAAGTTCATAATCCCCTTTCATATCGTGTGACTCGGAAATGGAAATTAGTAAAGTGGAATTATTTGTGTTTGTGTGTGGGTAAACTAGATATTTTCCCAATATCTCAAATGATGTACGTGAGAATTCAGCATTGCTCAGTGATAAATTTCATATCGATAATTTTCTTTCTATCATATATTTTAAAGAAGTTCGAAATATTAAAGAAAATACAGAGTAATGCAAAGTGTACAACAAAAGTTTTGAGACAAACATGGTAAAAGATATCCAAAGTACATATATATATAT